>MU228154.1:8280972-8355746 GCA_018584345.1 Thuja plicata | reverse complement strand
AATCAGACTTTGTATAGATCAATGATTGGAAAACTCATGTATGTTGTACACACTAGACCAGATATTGCACATGTAGTAGGAATTGTTGCTAGATTTTCTGCTAACCCCAGGGAATCACATATGACTAATGTGAAAAGAATTATAAGATATCTGAAGAACACCAAGGAATTTGGCTTATGGTATAGAGGAGAAGCCAAATTTGAACTTAAGCTGTTTACCGACGCTGATTGGGCTGGAAATATTGATGACTGAAAGAGAACAACTGGAGGAGCATTCTTTATGGGTGACAGACTTGTCACATGGATTAGCAAGAAGCAAGGATGCATCTCTCAGTCTACTGTAGAAGAAAAATATGTTGTTTCTGCTGCAAATTGCTCAAATATTATATGGATCAAATAGTTGCTGGAAGGTATGGATATGAATATCTTGGAACCAATAATGATCAATTGTGATAACACCAGTGCAATAAACATTTCCAAGAATCTAGTCATGCATGCAAAGACTAAACACATTGCCATCAAGTATCATTATTTGAGAGAAAAAGTTCAAGAAAAAGAGGTGATACTTGAGTATGTGCAATCAAAAGAACAATTAGCTGATATCTTCACCAAGCCACTACCCAAGGATACAATTGAGTACTTGAGAAAGAGACTAGGGATCAAATCCTTGTCTACTAGTCAATAAAATGATTGAAGGATGCATCAGCCTACATTTTATCAGAATATCATTAATGTTGATGCAAGAAAAAAGAGATGAACTTCAAAGATACATCTATATACAGACAGGTATATATAAGACCTAAGCACCAGAGAATATTGTTATATTGTTGATGGATAAGGGAAATTCAATTAATATATTATGGATGGAAAGAAAATGATTTTTTGACATGAATGTCAGATATTTGTAAAATATTTGTTTGGATTTGTTGTCAAAGGGAGAGAGATTATCCATATTATCACATCTTTTTGGAAAGAGAGAAAGGTTATCCATTATCAGATTACTCCAATAGGGAGAGATTATATCCTAAGGGAGAGATAAGTTGTATGAAAGATTACACAAAGGGAGAGTTGCTGACAAGAGAAAAGGACATCACAAAAGAGAGAATAGTCAAAGGAGAGAAATTGACACAGGAAGAGGACTCAACACATTAGAAGACAAAGAGCTGAAAGAATCAAATCTAAGATAAAATAGAGCTTACCAAAGATCAGACATTTATCATTTATCAAACAAAAAGATTGGTAGTTTGATGAATCTCAACTGTTGTATTTCATATTGTATTAGATATAGTATAGTATGATAATATAGTATGTTTCCATCAATGCCAAAGGGAGAGATTGATGACATATAACTGATCGAATGTTTGATAATTTTAAGTTGAAGATAATGCAAGATATTAAATTAGTTAATGATTTGTATTTTCATTGATGTCAACTTGATATCATCTATACGGTCATGTACATAATGCCAAAGACTTCAGAGAATCAATGGAACAAAGGTTATGCTTTTAGCAATGCATAAAATTCAAGTATTCACTAAGTGATAGACAACACCGACAGAGTGCACACCATTGGTAAAGGCAAAGAAGAAAAGTCACAGTGATACCTGATGATCAGAAGATAGTGTTGCCCGACGAAGAAAAACACTAGGATGCCCGATGAGATAAAAAGAGAGTTGTCAGATGAGTAAAAATCCAATAATTCTCGATGGATGGAGATCTTGAAGCTAACTAGAGTCACACCGACGAAACTGTTAGTTGTCATCGACAACTAACTACAAAGTTGACCGACAGAACAAAGAGTTCAGAAAATGACAAAATATCTAGATGGCAAGAGCTAAAGATAGACTTAACTAGTTGTTTTCTTTATTTTATTCAACCAGAGTTAAGTGATTGATTTAAAGATGATTTGTACAGTTGGCAAGAAGATAACTATGAGATAAATAAGGAGTTATGCTTTAAATCAAATTGACTGGATTGTTTTTCACACCAAGAATCAAGAATCAAGAAACAGTGAATATCATGTCTATATAAGAGACAAGCTTAATTAATTTTTAGAGAGCATGAAAAAGGGATTAAGGGGAGTGAATAGAAAGAGGATGCTGAAGAGAAACTGATGAAGAATAACTTCATAGAGTTCTGATCAATCAAGCTGAAGGAGAGCTAAAGAATTTTGCAAACACCGATGAACAGTGAAGCTTATCATAATAGAGCAGAAAGTGTAGAGCACAAAGAATTGAATTGATACATTGATCAGAGAGGTAATGTACTTAAATAGATCTGAAAATCTGCAATTCAAAGTTGCATCATGAACAGGTCATAGTGTTTCAGTTTAACCATTGAAGCATCAAGTATCTAAATAGAGAAGGAATTAACAGTCTTCTATATATTGAGGTACATCCCAAGGAGTGCCAAAAAGGTTGATTCATGAAATTAGAATTGGACTTTCCTGATACCTATTGATAGTCTAAGAAGGAGGTTGATTCAAGGATGGTAGCAATAGATGCCCGATACTAAGTGACAACCTCTATGTATAAAATCTTGTAACAAGGTCACACCTAACAGTGTGTTTGTAACCTTTAATAGGGTTTGCTCCTAATAGGGCTCACTTCAAAAGAGTGAAAACTTGTGGTATCGGTCCCGGTGGTTTTTCCCCTAACAGGGTTTCCACATTAAAAATTCATGTGTTATATGTGTATGATTCATTTCTTTATTATTTTGTATCTGATATAGTTAATATTGGGTTGATTAGTATACTCTGCTTATTTGCTGAGTTTCGATAAATAGTTATACTACTTATCGATAATCAAGGAGAGTAAGGACAGATAAGGAAAACTGACAGATAGATAAATCATTATTATTATTTTATGGCATGCATCTTGTAGGGACATAATAATCTGAGGTTTATTGATTAGTGGTTAAATTTTGAAGGATAAATTTTTGAGGCCACTGATTCATCCCTCCCTCTCTTAGTTATTACTAACAGAAAAGGATTGGGTTCCTTAGAACCTAAGACTAACTTCGCTAGGGACTATTTCTTGGTTGAATCTAATTAAAACACCAAAGAGTATTTCTTTGAAGTATCCTTCCAATACATTTAATATGACCTTGATAACTATGCTCATGCCCTAATCATCACAAAAGCTGACCTTTCATCCCCTAGCCTTACCCTCAACAATCTCAACCTAATTGATTGGGATCAACAAGATTCAATACCATCCTTAGACATATATGGGATTAGGATGAGGTAGTGTTATCACTCTTTGGACTTAAGAATCTCTGAGAATATGAGCATCATATCTACTACTGCAATAAATCCTACTTTGGTAGCTAGTTCAACATTCTTAGTCACAAAAATGAAAATGAAAATTAAAATAAAAAATAAAATAAAACATCCCCTGGTGAAAATCTCTCGCAAGCACCTTCGAAGGAAGAAAAGATAAAATAAAGGATGCACCCTCTAGTGAAATTTTTTTTGAGGTTCTAGAGGAGGGAGAAAATGACCTTCCATCCATATTTTTACAGCTAGGAAAATCCTCCATGCTGATAGAAGACACAATAGCAGTCAGCCTTGGTAAAGAGGAAGATCCAAAATTCACATATATTGCAGAAATGCTTAATGATCAAGAACAGAAAGCTATAATTGAATTCCTCAAGAAGAAACAAATCAATTTTTCTTAGACATACAAAGAAATGTCTGGATTGGATACAAATTTAGTAGTATATCATCTTCCATTTGATCTGAAAGTAAAACATGTTAGGAATAAATTATGCAAGATGCATCCACAAGTTGATTTGTTAGTCAAAGTCAAGCTTGATAAAATTCTTGATGCCAATATCATTTGACCAATTGACTATCCTGAATGGGTCTCTAAAATTGTACCAGTAGGTTAACCTGTTGGGGGTGTCCGCATTTGTACAGACTTCAGAGATATGAACTTAGCATGTCCTAAGGATTATTTTCCACTACCAAACATTGACATTATAGTGGATTTGACTGCTAGATATATGATGTTGTCCCTTATGGATGTCTTTTATGGGTATAAAAAAATCAAAATATCACAAAAACATCAACACAAGACTGCATTTACAACTCCTAAGGGTACATTCTTTCCATAACCACAATCTTTCATGATCTCCTGCATGTTATTATGGAAGATTATGTGGATGAAATTTTGGGAAAATAAAAGACACAAGACTCATGTATTTCCATCCTTACAACAATCTTTGAAAGATTGGAGAAGTTTGACTCAATCCCAAGAAGTGTGTGTTTAGAGTTCAATCCAACAAATTTTTAGACTATACTATGTCCTTTAGAGACATAGAAGTTGATCTAAAAAAGTGAAGGATAATTTAGAAATTTTTCCTCCATGAAATTAAAATAGATGCACAATCTACAAGGAAAACTTTAATCTATCAGAAGATTTATGTCATAGTTGGCTGATAAAGTGTATCCCTTTTCTTATCTATTACGCAAAAATATCAAGTTTCAATGGGATTGCCTATGTCAAAAAAATTTTGAATGGCTGAAAGGATATCTAGCTAACCCTTTAGTGCTGGTGCAACCTATCTTAGGCCAACCTCTAATTTTATACATATCAGCTATTGAGGTTTCACTAGGTGCTCTTTTAGCATAGTTAGATGATAATGGAAAAGTGAAACCAATTTATTATCTTAGCGGAACACTAGTGGGTTATGAACTGAATTAATCACCCATTGAAAAATCATGTTTGGCCATTGTATTTTGTACATAGAAGCTATGCCACTATTGTTGGAAATGAGTTGAGTAACTAAGAGGGGAGGGATGAATCAGTTACTACAAAAACAAATCCAATTCCCTTAGATGTCTTAATCAAACTAATCACTATTACTTGGTTAACAAAGATGTTTTGTTGTTACTCGGTTAACAAAGCAATATTAAGATATTAAATATGATTAAACTTTAGTGATTAAGTGCAGAAACATAAAGCATTAAGAAAATAACATGTACATAGATGACACCAAGACTTACCATGGATACCCAATTTAGGAAAACCACCAACTGACACTAGTTACTGTTTTTCACTATTTTGAAGTGGGCCATGTTAGGAGCCAACCCTGTTAAAGGTTACAAAACACACTATAAGGTGTGACCCTATTAGATGATTTAATCACCATTTTAGGAATGGCCTTGTTAGAGGTCTTCAAACACTTCAATGTAGAAATTCCAACTTTTGAGAGGATTTATGAAAAAACTGTTAAGTCTACTTTGTAAAGAGATTTGGATCACTGCAACAATTTTTAGAGAGTAACAATGAGTTTGACATGTTAGAAGAAGCAACTATCTTTGTTGATTTTGATCTCTAATCTGGCTTTAATTGGATCCTCATTAATAAAATATTCATTTACAGCTCAGTCTAGATATTCTATCCTTAATCATAATTCCCTCTTACTTCCCCTTAATTCTTCATATCAAAGAATTATACTCCTCTTCATCATTCAATCCAAACTTCACCTTTTATATATATGATAGACCTTGTCAAGTCGGCTTGAATACTCTTTCAAATAAAAAAGAAAACTTTAAGTCTGTCGGTTGTAACTAACTGATTAAACATAAAGTATAAAATGTTGTTAGTCGGCTGACACTAAATGCATAACTCGGTTGACACTATAATCCTTCAATACCCGATCAATGCTCGACTGAAACCAAACTTACTGTAATGCCTGAGAAAACTTGGTAAGTACTGAACTTCCTTCATTAATCGACAGAGATCGGTTAATACAACAAATCACTATATTTGTGTAACATCAATGACAATACACAATTGAATAATTGTCTTCAATAATCTCCCTCTTTGGCATTGATGGGAACACAACATGTCATTATATAAAGAATTATAGAGAAACAAAAACAAGAGTAATATTCTTAATGTCCTTAACTTCATTATGATTCTCATCCATAAAAATCCCCTTGTCTTCACAATCATTTTTTCTGATAAAATTTCTCCCTCTGACATCAATAATCTCTTCCTCAATAATTTCTTTAGCATGACATCAATAATCTCTCCCTCTTTGACAACCAATGCCAAAGACTCTATCCAATGAAGTTGTAATGTACCTATTGCACTGATTCATATGCAATAAGCTCTAATAATCTGCATCAACATGTTAGATCTTCACTATAGCTCAGTTGATGAGTCACTAAAATGTTCTTTAGTGAGCCTATGTTAGGGGAATCACCCCTATCTTTCCTCTAAGTTACAAGAATGCATCCTTAGGTAAAGGTTTTGTGACTATGGACCTGCAATTTTTTCTTTAGTATTCACATATTCCAACCTTACTTCCTTGTCTTGAACCAATTCTCTCAAGAAATGATACTTTATTGCAATATGCTTAGTCTTAGTATGCATCACAAGGTTCTTTGAAATATTAATAGAACTAGTGTTGTCACAGTAGATGATAACTAGTTCTTTGATTTCCTCCTTCATACCTGACAACAATTGTTTGAACCATATGATATTTGAACAATTCATTGTTGTAGCAACATACTCTACCTCTCTTTTAAACTGAGAGATGCAATTTTGTTTCTTGCTGGTCCAAGAGACTAACCTCTTTCCAAGAAAGAACGCTCCACCACTGGTTCTCTTCCTGTCATCAACACTTCCTGCCCAATCAACATTAGTAAAAGTCTTCAAATCAAAGTTTCCTCCTTTCTTATACCATAATACATAGCCTTTAGTGCCCTTAATATATCTCAGAATCCTTTTGATAGCCATCAAATGATTCTCTCTAGGATTATCCAAAAAATTTGCAATAGTACCAACTGCTAAGGCAATATCAAGCCTAGTGTGAAAAACATATTGAAGTTTACCAATCATGGATTTGCAGGTAGTCTGATTTACATCCTTTGAGTCATTATCCTTAAACAACTTATGTCCAGTAGACATAGGTGTCCCAACTAGTCTGGAAGCTTTTATTCCAAATTTCTTTAGTATCTCTTTGATGTATTTAGACTAAGTAATGTAGATAGCATCCTTTATGTGATGAACTTGTAAACCAACAAAGAATTTGATTTCTCCAAACATAGACATCTCAAATTCCTTACTCATAGCTTCAAAGAATGTTTTGCATAAATAATCATGTCCAGTGAATAGTATATAATCAACAAATATCTCTACTAATAGTACCTTGTTCTGAGGTCCTTCTTTGATGTACAAGCTACTATTATCATTAGTTTTCTGAAATCCAATACTTATCAGATATCCATGCAGTCTTTCATACCAATATCTAGAAGCTTGCTTTAGTCCATACAAAGCTTTGTGCAGCTTACAAACCATATTCTTTTTGTTAGGATCAAAAAAACCTTCAGGTTTCTCACTATAGATTTCCTATTCTAGAATTCCATTCAATATGTAGATTTTCCATCCATTTAGTATACCTTGAATCCTTTATGTGTTGCATATGCCAAAAGAGTTTTGACTCCTTCAAGTTTTGCAATAGGAGAAAAAGTTTCTCAATAATCAATACCCTCTTCATAAACATATCCTTTACACACTAATCTTGCCTTGTTTCTAGAAACAACACCTTTTTCATTCAACATGTTTCTAAAAACCCACTTAGTACCAATTACATTCTTTTCTTTTGGTCTAGGCACAAGAGTCCAGGTCTTGTTCTTTTCTATCTTTTTAATCTATTTATTCATGGCTTCTATCCAACTTTTATCATTCAAAGCATATTTAATAGATCTAGGTTCAATTTCACTAAGAAAAAATGTACCTTTAAGTTTGTTTCTTGTCATTATACCTTCTGTCTGATCTCCAATTATTTTCTCAGGTGCATGATGCCTTTTGACATATTTGGCAAGTACAAGTTGCTTTTTCTTTGATTTTGGACTTGCATTACTAGGTTCACCATGCTCAAACATTATGTTCTTCTCTTCTGACTGAGACTCAGTTGCCTATGTATGAGCCTCAGTTACCTTTGTCTATGACTTAGTTTCCTCTGTCTGAGACTCAGTTTCCTATGTCTGTGACTCATTTAACTCTATTAGTAGCTCTGGTTGTAAAAAAGTTTGTGTAGATGAATTCAGTGGTTGACATGGTTGTTGTCCAATCACCATTTCTTGTGTCTTAGGCATAGTATCAGGTTCATAATACACAAATTTCCTATAGTCCTCAGGCTCTTTACTGCTCTGTTCTTCACTTCTCTCTGCAAACTCATCAATTTTTACGTGTATAATTTCTATGAATTTATGAGTAGCAAGATTCAAACATTTATATACTTTACTTTTACAGGAGTAGCCTAGGAATATACCTTCATCACCTTTTACATCAAATTTTCCATTTCTTGCTTCCATCAAGATGTAGCATTTACTTCCAAATACTTTGAAATAATGAACATTGAGTTTATATCCATACCATAATTCAAAAGGTGTCTGATCAGTACCTTTATTCAGTTGAACTCTGTTCAAGGTGTTAACTGTGGTGCTGATAGCTTCCTTCTAGTATTTGGTTGCAACATTCTTTTCAATCATCAAGGTTCTTGCATAATCTATAATGGATCTATTTCTTCTTTCTGCTATTCCATTTTTTTGTGGTGTACCAGGGGTAGATACTTGTCTCTTGATTCCTCTTTCATTGTAGAATTCATTGAACTCATTAGAAATGAATTCATCTCGTCTATCAGATCTTAGGTACTTTAGTTTCTTTCCTGTTTCCTCCTCAACTCTGGAAAGTTACCACTTAAACTTTTGAAAAGCTTCTGATTTTTCTTTAAGAAACATAACAGTCATCATTCTAGAATGATCATCAAAAAATATAATGAAATAGTTCTCTCCAGTGTAAACTGTTGTTCCAATTGGTCCACATAGATTAGTATGCACCAACTCCAACACTTATTTAGTATTGTAATTCTTTCCCTTGAAATTATTTTTTCCCATCTTCCCAATTTGACGTTGTTTGCATATTTCCATTTCAGGTTTCTTCAAAATAGGAATACCTCTTACTCTTTTTTTCTTTCTTATGTTGATCAGGTTATCAAAATTCACATGACATAACATTTTATGACATAACCAACTTTCTTCTACTTGTGCAATAAAACATAAACTTTCATTGAGATCAAGATAGAATATATTACCTTTTGTTTGTTTTCCAGTTCCAACTAGGTTTCCTTTACCATCCAAGAGCTTGGCGTTACCATTCATAAATTCTACCTTAAAACCAATGTTATTTAGCTATGCCACACTTAGTAGATTACACCTTAGTCCTTTAACCCAATAAGCATTATCACATTTGATTCCTTCAGTTAGAGAAATACAACCTTTACCTTTCACATAAAAAGGTTAATTATTCCCAAATCTGACACTCCCACCATCATAGTGCTCAAGATGTTCAAATTTTGTTTTAACACTAGTCGTGTGGTGAGAAAAGCCACTATCAAATATCCAAGTGTCATTAACATTTGAGAAAAGTGCATTATTTTCATTTTCTTCATTATCTAACTCATCCTTAATAGAAATGTAAACCATTTCATCTTCATCTTCATCACTATTAGATCTTTTGCAATATAACAAGATTTATTACCTTTGTCCTTGTAACTTTTGTAATATTTGAAATCTTTCTTTCCTTTGTACTTTTTGAACCTTCTCTCATATTTTTCTTCTTTTTTTGGACACTTAGCAACAAGGTGACCAACCTGATCACATGAAAAGAAAATCAATGGTATTCTTCATTTGTACTTTCCTTTTCCTTTGGTAGCTCTCTTTGCAAGTAGTTCTTTAATGATTTCTAGACCTTCATCATCAAATTCATCATCACTGTCATTGTCAATCTATTTTCCTCTTGATTTTCTATCCATCTTACCAAGACTTAATTTGGCTTTGAATGTAGACTAAAAATTTCTAGGATTAGGAGAATAATTGTCAAAATTGTCCAACTCAAAAGTTGTTAGCCTTCCAACCAATGCATCTAGAGTTATATCATTGCTATACCTCATCTCTTAAATAGTTGAAACTCTAATTTCATAGATAGGAAGTAAAGTTCTCAATACCTTAATAACCACTATTTTTCATTGAATCATTCTACCGACAGCTTTGATGGCACTAACACTTTTCTTGATTCTGTCACTATATTTGTTAATGTCTTCTCCTTAATCCATTTTCATCTGATTGAACTGACCTCTGAGACTCTCTGCTTTGGATCTCTTTACATTGTCATCTCCTCCATGGATATCATCCAGTTTCTTCCACATATCATAGGAAGTAGGGAAGTCCTTGACTTCAACAAATTCTGAATAGTTGAGTGAATAATTTATATCAATAATCATTATGTTATGATTCTTCATGTCTACCATCTGATCCATAGACATAGGTCTAGGTGGTTCCACATACTTGTGGTCCAAGAATTGCAAATCAGTATCTCCAATAGTAGATAGATGTAGCCTCATCTACTCTTTCCATGTAGCAAAGTTGTCTTTGTTTAGCTTGGGGATCTCCCTTTTGTAAGACATCTTTGATCTTTAGTTTAGGCCTTGAAACCTTCCCTGAAAGCACCAAAATCTCTGATACCAATTGTTGGAAATGAGTTGAGTAATTGAGAGGGGAGGGGTGAATCAGTTACCACAAAAACAAATACAATTACCTTAGATGTCTTAATCAAACTTATCATTGTTACTCCATTAACAAAGATATTCTATTGTTACTCGGTTAACAAAGCAATCTTAAGATATTAAATGTGATTAACCTTTGGTGATTAAGTGAAAAAACATAAAGCAATTAGGAAAATAACTTGTACATAGATGCCACCAAGATTTACCATGGAAAACCACTTTTGGAAAACTACCAATTGCAACTAGTTACTATTTTTCACTCTTCTGAAGTGAGCCCTGTTAGGATCCAACCCTATTAAAGGTTACAAAACACACTGTAAGGTGTGAACCTGTTAGAGAATTTAATCACCATGTTAAGAGTGGCCTTGTTAGAGGTCTTCAAACACTTTAATGTAGAAATGCATTTATGAAAATACTATTAAGTCTACTTTGTAAATAGATTTGGATCACTGCTACAATTGTTAAAGAGTAACAATGAGTTTGACCTGTTAGAAGAAGCAACTATCTTTGCTGATTCAGATCTCTATTCTGGCTTTACCTGGATCATTACTGATTAAAAATTCTTTTGTATCTTGGTCTAGATATTCTATCCTTAATCATAATTCCCTCTTACTTCGCCTTCATTCTTCATATAAAATAAATCTACTCCTCCTCCACATTCAATCCAAACTTGACCTTGTATATATATGATAGGCCTTGTCAAGTTGGTTTGAATACTCTTTCAAATAAACAATAAAACTTTAAGTCTCTCAGCTGCAATTAACCAATTAAACATAAAGTCTAAATTGTTGTTAGTCAGTTGACACTAAATTCATAGTTTAGTTAACACTATAATCCTTCAATGCTCGATGGATGCTCGGCTGAAACTAAACTTACTGTAATGCCTAAGAGAACTCAGTTAGTATTGTACTTCCTTCATTAACCGATAGAGCTTGGTTAATACAACAAATCACTATAAATGTGTTTACATTTGTGTAGCATCAATGATAATACACAATTGAATAATTGTCTTCAACAACTACATGCTTAATCATAAGATACAACATTTTGCAAAAATTGATCCACTCAAATATATGTTGTCTAAAGCTACTCTTACTAGATGCACTGCTTAATGGGTCATGATTCTAAGTGAATTTGACATTGTCTATGTGGACCGTAAATCTATTAAAGGCCAAGTGATTGCAGATCAGTTAGCTTAAGCACCTGTTCAAGGGGATCATCTAATAATTACATATTTTCCAGATGAATATGTTCTCAATATTACCCCGAGTGTCTCATGGAAGCTTTATTTTGATGGGTCTTTTACACAAAAAGGCTCTGGGGCAGGAATTTTGTTTGTCACACCTCAAGGGGGTATCATCCTTAAATCTTATCAAATACAATTTCCATGTGCAAATAATATTGCAGAATATGAATCCTTGGTGATAGGGCTTCGCCAAGTCATCTAGTAAAAAATATTTATTTTACTAGATCTTGGTGACTCTTAGTTGGTTATCAAGTAGGTCCTAGATGAATATCAAACAAAAGATGATAAATTACTCCCCTACCATTTCATGGTTAAAAATATAAAACAATATTTCATAGACATTATCTTACAACAAATCCCTATAACAAACAACAATGTAGCTGGCACTATAAAAACCATTGGATCTTTGATATCCATGCCTGAACACATTTCCTAGTGTGAGTTTCTTGTTGAGACTCTTATGGTCCCTACCTATAACCAATCCAATATTGAAGTGGTATGTAAAATTGTTGATCCTAATTAACCCTAGTAATGTGAAATTTATTCCTATCTTAAGGAAAAAACTACCCCACTTACTCTCACCCCAAATCAGTGAAAAACCTTCATTTGTTGAACCTCACACTACACAATTCTTAGAGATACCCTATTTTGGAAATAGTTTGAGGGAACACTTCTAAGGTGTCTAAATTCAGAGGAAGCACAAACATCCTTAGAGGAGGTACATCAAGGGATCTGTGGTTCCCATTATAGTGGGTTCACTTTTTCCAAGCAATTGTTATGCAACAGATACTTGTGGCCTACTATGGAGAAGGACGCCTATCACTATATGAATAAGTGTGTATCTTGTCAACAAAATGACAATTTAATACACACCCCCTCCCAATCCCTTAATCCTACCATCACACCTTGTCCTTTTTCTTGCTGGGGACTTGACCTTGTTGGCCAAATATTTCCAAATTCTTCCAATAGCCACAAAATACATCCTTGTTGCTACATAGTACTTTACAAAATGGGTTGAAGCCATTCCTCTTTCTTATACCACTGGAAAATAGATTTTTAAGTTTATTCTGAATTACATTATCTTTCGCTATGACATCCCTCAAGACATTATCACTAATGATGGGACCCCTTTCAAGAATAAAGATGTCATAGAGATATGTAAGAAGTTTTCCATTACCCAACACTATTCCTCTAAGTACTTCCCACAAGGCAATGGTCAAGCAAAGGCTACAAACAAAACCATCCTAAAAATCCTCAAAAAGACAGTCGATGTTGTTGGTCGTGAATGGAACCTTCACTTGAATCCCATCCTCTGGGCCTATCACACTTCCATTTTTACTCCTACTAGATCCAATCCATTTTTCCTTGTCTATGGTACTGAGGCCATCCTCCCTATAAAAATTGAGCTCCCTTCCCTTAGAATCTCCTTTAAGAATCTGATGTCCGAAGAAGAATACTGATTTTCTCGCTTGCAAGAGTTTGAACTCCTTGATGAGAGATGTCTAAATTCCTTGAACCATCTCCATGTGTATCAAAATTTTTTGTACTTATATTTCAAAAAGAAGATCAAACCTCATGAGTTTGAAGTTGGTGATCTTGTCTTGCACCATCATAGAAGAATCTCTAGAACCATGAAAAGAAAGGAAAGTTTGAGCCTAATTGGTTGGGACTCTTTGTGATCACAACTAAATTTGGGTCTGGATCCTATCAAATTGCAACACAAGAGGGAGATCCTATCCCAGATCCTATAAATATTTTTCATCTTAAGCACTTCAATGCATAGTCAATAGTTCCTCTTGTATAGTGAAAAGTCAGCAAAAAATCCCAAAAAATAGAAAAGAAAATTAAAAAATAATATAAAATTGTCCTGAAAAAAATCTAAAGAGAAAAAAAAAGTCTTGAAATAACTTATTATCCTAGTGAAAACCTAGAAAATAGGCACCTTGATACTATATCAAAAAAATAAAAAACAATTAAAAAAAGTCAAAAAGTAAAGAGAAATAAGTTCATCCATCTATGAAAACCACTTTGGTTGTGCAATGGATAAGTACCATGGTGAAAACCTATTTCAGGCACAATGTGTAGTCAGATCTATCATCTATTCAGACCATCCTACACGTCATCCATCATTTTTCCATAATAAACCCTTACACTGCCTATATATGTAGAGGTTTCTTACATAGTCCTAATTCAATTTTCGTTGCAGTCTTCGGCTTCGCAATAAAAATTCCCACAATAAACATTAAAAATTCTCACCCATTGAGATTAACCCCATGACAGTGATATTTTTCCCAGACATAGTGATCGCAAACAAATTTTAACAAATCAATATTCAAACTAATTTTCTCAACTATTATTACTTTCAAAAGCTATTGCCAGTGAATTTATGTTTCAATATCAATCAATATTTGTCCATTAGGATGTATCCTTTTGACATCAAGTTATAATTGCCCCATCACACAATCCTGTTCATGGAAAGAACTTTGGACTGAATGAATTCTTGGTCTTGATACCTTTTTGTTGATTTTTATATTTGTGTTTCAATAAAGCCTCCTCATGATTTCCTCGATATTTAATATCTTAGTATATCTTAAAGGGTATCTATTAGAATACATGTCATTTGCGCAGTGATCTGTTTGTTGATAGTTTTAGTGCATTTTTGTTTGATACAGAGTTATGATCATGCATGCCTCACTAGGGGCATAGATTTGACACATACCACCAAATCCCTAAACAAGATTTGGGTGTGCTCCATCTCCCCATGAATTTCATTGCATTGGTACCATTAGAATTGAAATCCTAGATCTATGTTCCTAAATCTACCTATTTGTCTGAGAGTCTAGTCCATGCAAAGGAATAATGTCACTTGTGTTTTCTAACACATAGTATACACCTCCTCTTGCAATATGAAACTAGGGTGTTCTCTCCGACATAAAAACAATATAACCCCACTTGAAAATCATGTACATAGGATGCATTCTTAGTTAGGTCATATTGCATTTTACTCTTGGAAAGATTCATATTTATTCCCTCCCTCCTAAAGCTAGCTAAATGATCTTATCAGTTATGGTTGATACACACAAAAACAATGTCCTAGTTGAATTCCTCATTAGGTTCATTCACTTAGGTTATTTCATTCATTGTGTTATTTTTTTATTATATCGGTGATGATTTTAAGTATTGACTTCAAATTTGATGTAATGTAATCACATAATAATATTCATTTATAAGCATTTTAGGTTAATTATCCATTTATTATCCATAGCATCAATGCTTATTTCCCATATATTATCCATGCATATTGCATTTTACATTAATTATTACAGATATATTCTCATTTATATATGTAACTACATCCATCACATCTATAAATCACATATAAGCACTATCAATTTAACACCATAATAAATCATCATGTATATCACTTCATCACATATATGTCAGAGCCATTACATAGTACATACTCACACACATCCTACATCACACATGCTAGGCAAAAAATTATCATATGCATATAGGAATTAAAACGCACACACAACACATAGGACCATAAAAATCATGTATGTATATATATCATCATAAAAGAATCAAGTGTCTAAATTCTTTAATTATAACAGTGTCCATCAAAAATACATGTGTACGTAAATATCAAAAATCTCGTTGTACATCAAAAACTCCTAAAATGCATCTGTATCAAAAATCATCAGTTTGGATCATGAGACTAGCCACGCAGATGTCCCTGCTCCACCTATACTGAGGCCCCACCTATAGTGTATGTGGTTGATCTCTCAATGTATACTACAACCTACTGATCCTTAGGAACAACCTAGTAATATAGACGGTGATGGTACTCCATCTCATGAATTGCCCAAGTCTCCCATCCATGAGAAGAAAAGACCTCTTGTACCACCTGCATCACTTTTGGTCTAGTCACAACCTATATAGAGATCTCTCACTATCACCTATACTCCTCTACCCTGTGCTAGTAGGTATCCCTCTCCAGTGTCATCTCCTATAGCTCTATCTCAAGGAATCCATCTCCTACTACATCTAAGTTATACTACTCTTCCCTGCTATAACATTTGTATGAGTCTCGATAATAGTAAACTCTCCAGCATCCACTTTGGATTATAGTGTATCTAGAACACCCTGTGCACTCTATGCACATGCTCTCTCTACCATCAGTGGTCCCTAAACCCTGACCAAATCCATCTATAAACTATACTATGTTGCCTAGGCTGTAGCCAAAAATCCCTGTACCCTCTCCACCTCTATTTGTAGGCTATCCCACTCTATGACTTCACTGCTATGCACATCCTGTATTATGTACTCTAGAGGTGGTTCATGTGGCCCTTGTACTTATGGCCCATATCCCTGCACTTGTGGCCCCTATCCTTGTACTTGTAGTGGTACTTATGATACCTATCCCCATACATGTCCATCTATGTGTATCACTGGAGCGGCTCTACCTACAGGTATCTGTACCTATCCTCGTCATCTATCTTCCACTACCCTTGACTATCCTCTCCCACCTCCATCATCCCCTCCATAATCTCCTCCATCATCCCCATCCACCCCTGCACCATCCTCACCCCCTGCAGGCTTCTCATCTACCCATATGACCCCTGAAATGGTCAACCTGATTAGCCTATGTATCATCCACCACCAAGAATATATAGGCATCACTCCTACATCTTGTTAGATCTTTTTCTTGTTGAATCAATTTATACCTATTCAAGCCTAAATCTTAGATACCCAATTCTAGATTCACATAGGGAAAAGGCTAATTAACAAGGATATTATCCTTCTTCACTTCGGCATCCATAGACCTAGGTGGGTGTACCTACTTCCAGATTACTACTTCTTAGTAAATCAATGGTGGATAAACTAATTCACTCTTGCTTTAAACTACAATAGTTGATAACACACCTTGTAGATGATTAGTACTAACCTAATGTAGAGCTTAACAAGCCACATTATAAACTTAACAAGAGCTATTGTCAGTGTAACAAGGACATTCATCCCTCTTCTTTTTTGGTCTTAGACCTAGGAAGGATAACCTATTGATTCTCTCTTTAAGGAATCAACACAATGGACTGTACTTTTTAATAAAATCAAGTAGACATGTATGCTTTCAATACACAAGAAATTAAAGATTAATTTGATTTAAAATTGATCATGAGAACCACTTATCATAACTTATACTAGTGCCTAATCTTGGGAAAAGAGTCAAATAAAATTCAAATCCACAGAAAAACAACTAATAGGAACATAATTAAAACCCCAGATAGAATTCCTTACAAACTATCCTCTCATCCTCACATCCATGTATCAAATTTTCATATTAACACCCAAAGCTCTAGAATTATTCACAATATTGACTCTCTCCTTGAAGGAAACTCGTAAGCAATCACACAGTTACCTTATAACTAGTATGTCTAAAATCCTTTGCAAACTAAACATACAATAGCATGAACAAAAGTACAAAAAGACACCATAGATTTGAAACAACAGATTCCACTATATTTTATTAATATCTTTCTGATTCAGTACATTCAGATCAAATCAAAGCTTGAAGAACTAAAGAAAAATATTAAGTTTGTCTTGCAATTGTAAATTCACCATCCTTAACAATACATTACAAATTGCTATATACCTAGCATTAGCCATCTTGGAATCCTTAAAATTTAAGGATGCAACAAGCTTCGGATGGAAAAGCTAACCCTAAGGACATTAAAGACAAAAATTTCAGTTAATCCATTTTACGGTGGAAAGAAAAAATCCGTTGACAACCGAGTTTGATCTTCAATATTTAACAGCTGGCACCTTTATCTTTTGATATTATAAATAACTTCATGTAGTTGCAATGAGACCTAGTGACTGCCATTTCTCCTTTTATTGAAGGAGTGAACCTATTGTATCTTGGGCCAGACATATTAATTCTAGCCTCTATATGATTAAATTTTCCTTTGAAGAAGGAAAAGGTAGCATTGATCTGATCTATCTCCTCTCCCACTTGGCACACAATCTTTGGGAGGTCTGTCCTATGAGGTTGCAAAGATGCTAATCATTCAAAAAGTTGAGTCCAGACTGACCATGTTGAAAAATATGGATTCAAAATTAACACATAATTGTTTTCCTCTATTTGTAAACTAGACAATTTTCTATATGCATTATACACTAAGTCAACTTTGTCTTTCAGGATACTGATCCTATGCTGAAAAATTTGTATTAAAGCTTCCAAAACAACCTTATTGTGTTCTAATATTTCTTGCACTATTTCTGGAAAATCCCCTGTGTCCTCAATTTGGATCTCAGGATCTATACTTGGCTTTGGTTGGGCAGGGACAACTTCAGGCATATCTTGTATCTGCTGAGTCAATTTAGCCACTACTTTTCTAATGCACAGATTTTTATCTGGCCTAACTCCCCGTCCTTGTCTATATCACTGGTTTCATTGAACAATTTTTCATATCTTTGTGACATTTTCTCAGCTTTAGCTTGGTTCAATTGGGAAAAATGGGTTAGAACCTGAGATATCTCCAAATCTCCTATGTTTTGGACAGACCAAATGATCTTGTCCCCCTCCATTTTCTCATGTACATTAATGAGAAAAGGCTTCTGATTCTTTGCAGATAAAATCCCCATTGCTAAAGCTTTGGATTTTGGATTGTACCCAAATCCTCTAATCATGTCACCAATCTGCATTTTTGATGACAAATTAACATCAAGTTGCCTCTTGATTTGATCAATAATAAAGGCTAATGCAAGATCTCATCCTGGTACTAACAACATGCCACTGGATTTGACCAATTTCCTAGCCTCTTCAGGTGTCATATTTTTTGACTTTGGATCATAATCCTATAGGGCTTGCAAGGCTTCATCTGATGATGGATTATCTTTAGTAATCTTTAACTATGATGCCACTTGTTGTTTCTTGTTCCAAATTAGAAATTTTTTGAATTCCTCTATTTTTTTGAAGTCGTCATCATTTAAGAATTACTCTTGATGCAACAATATTTCCTCCTGGCACAATTGAAGAAGCAATTCAATCTCATCTCCATCATCCTTCTAGACCTTCTTTCCTTCTCCAATATTCTTCCTTAATTGATGATCATAAGGTCTATCACCAATGATCAGAGCACCTATCTGATATGTTCTCTTTCTTTGTTTTCTCTCATAAAATTGTTCACCTAATTTTACTTTCTATTTTTTGAGGGGGGCTCATCAGTGACTTCAGTATCAAGTTCTTGTGTGAGATCCACCACTACATTTTCTTATGTGACTTGTTCTGTGATATGTGGCTGATTCATTAGAGGTGGGCTAGGAACTAAATATTCTTCACCAGTGTCATCTTCATATTTTGATGAATAGTGCTTCCTCTACTCTCTATATTTCTCATCAATCATATCCTTAAGCTATCCACATAATGTGTGATATGACTCTATCATTTTGTCCAACCTTTGCAAGTTTGGCATATCAGGGAAGTAACCCTAAAAGGGAATCCCTTTTATCTTGACTTGTCATTCCAAATCCATCAATCCATTGAACATATCTTCTCTTTTTGTGATCTCTTCATCATCCAACATATTTCTTATGAGATCGTCTTCCATACATTGCTCATGCTCTTGTGTGTTGGGAATAATTGGTATCAAGAGATTTTTGGCACTCTTAATAAAACCTTCTGTGTCAATTTACATATATAAGGCTACATTCACCCTGTAGTGGCCTAACCAACTATTTACTAAATCCAAAGCCCTCTTACCAATTGTAAAATTGTACACTTTAAATTTCCAGGGAGTGAAAGTACCTTTTCTATGAGGAGCCAGGTGCTCCTTATCAGTTAACATCAACTTTCGTATGTCACTCTATTACTTGTCCACTTGTTATTAGTACTTGGCCATGAAGCTGCATGTGCTATGAATCATCTTCTTCATTAACACTTAGCTTGACTCCAACCAGTCTTTAACCCTAGGTAATCAATTTTCTTTATTGTCTCTCAATCGCTGAATGCCTTGGTTAACCCTTGACTAAATCAGAGACTTCACGACTGAAGCTTAAATCTTTGAAGGAATTGGACACATGTCAATATTTGAACCGATACCACTAAATCATTGAAACCTTCTTAACCTTTTGAATTTTATCAACGAATTCACGCTGGTCACAAGATCAATCTTGAATTGGACAATAGTCGCTTTAACTTGTAGTTTTTAACTTAACTCTTACTTCTTATTGCGATCACGCGACTGCAGGAAAAATTTCACCATCTTTAACTATGATTTTCTCAAGAGACTACACGACTGAGTGAAACCAAAGTCACCAAAGGATTTCATTAACTTAGGTTTCTTTCTGAGACTGTCCACTCATCGTGAGATCAAAATTTTAATCAATGGTTTATGTGAATTCACTTTAACATTGAAGGTATATTCTTTTCTCTCTGTGATCACGTGACCAAAGAATTTTGCTAAGTCTCAAAAGAAAATGGAATATTCTTATTACTCAAAGAGACTTCGCGACTATGACTAAAACTGGAAAATAACACATGGCATAGATGACTTAATTCACTTAATAAAGTAACTTTGAAATAGACATAGCCAATAACATTTTAGGGTTTTGATTGAATACGCATGAAGATTGACTCAAGACATAGGGTTTTTCACAATTTTCATCAATTCAAAGCTTATACATTGATATTTTATAGGGAAATTGATTACTTTGGACAAGATGTTGACATTCGCAGGCAACAAAAACCATTGGGAACCAAAAATTTTACAAGCAAGTTTACAAATCAGAAATATAACCAACAGTGGCTCTATTTGAGGATGTTTAAATGTAATTTTATAGCAAGAACCACAGATCTCTGGGAAAGAAGACTACAACTACACTAACCTATTACTAAAACAAACACACAACAGAAGGAAACACACATGTACATGATATACAACTACTATGCATGGAACAAAAAGATCTAATTGAAGAAGTTTTTCAAGAATTATCCATGCAATGGAAATTCCTTCTCTTTATCATCCATATTCCTAAGGAAATATGAATCCTTTCCAAAAATTTGAGAGATAACAAAAGGACCCAACCATAGTGACTCAAATTTTTTATGCTTGCCTTTGTCTTCAGCCCTGGCATTCCACTGTAACACAAAATCACCAGGCTGGAACTTTCTTTCATGTGCCCTTTTGTCAAAGAGGTTTTTCATCCTTTTCTATAGTTTGATATTTTCCCTTTGACTATTCCTCCTCATCTCATCCAATTCTACTAATTGGACCATTCTTTCCTGCATAGGTTCAGAAACCTGAATATCCTCATCTTGAATAAATTTGTAAATTGGGAGAAATTGTTGACAAACATCCTTGACAAAACATCATACACCAGTTCAAAAGGATATTTCCTTGTAGCCTTATTTACATTTATTCTATCTGCCCATAGGGCAAGTTTTAGTTGTGCATGCCAAGATCTCTTGTTACTTTCTAGGGTCTTTTTAAGAATTTACAGAACACTTTTGTTACTTGATTCTGCCTGCCCATTAGCCTAAGGATGGTAAGGGGATGAATAAGAAATGAAAATTCCCATGTCAAAACAAAAATCAACAAATTCTTCAAATCTGAAGCACATGGCATTGTCCATTACTAGTTTGAGTGAAACACAAAACCTAGTGATCACATTGCTCATCAAAAAGACAATGACCACTGCACTTGTATCTTTCTTAGTTGGAACTGCCTCAACCCATTTGGTAAAATAATCAGTTGTCAATAAAATCCAACTGTACCCCCCAATTTATTTTTCATTAAATTCCCCAATAAAATCCATTCCCCACATGGTGAAAGGGGCTTCTGCGGCTATGGGGTTTAGTAGTAAATCTCTCGAGAATTTCATCTTGTTTGAAAACCTCTGGCAAGGTTCACATTTTATGAAAAATGCATGGGTATCTTGAAACAAACAAGGCCAATAATAGCCTTCTCTCAAAATCTTGTGAGATGTTGATCTAGCTGAGTAATGACCTCCACACATCCCAGCATGCATTTGTTTTAGGACCTCTTCAGATTGTCCTTTATGAAGACAGAACAAAAATATGCCATCCTCATTTCTCCAATAAAAATCACCATGGAATAGGACATACTTCTAAGCCTTTAACCTTAGACTTCTCTTTTGGTTATCATTTAAATTTCTTGGGCAGCTAGCATTTTTAAGGAAATATACAATTTCAGCATACCAGGGCTGCATTTCAGTGCTTGTAACAACCTTTTCATCAGTATCAACACTGTTCACCTAAACTAAGGCCAAGTTTTCTTATGTCATCAACTTTTCCAATCCAATTCCTCTCACCAACTTTGTGATATGAATGTCCAAGTCAAATTCCTAAACTTTATTTATCCATCTACATCTTTTTCTAGTTACCTCATTTTGGACAAAAATATCTCTTACAACAGAATGAGGAACATATGCATTTACTTTTGCACATACAAGATAAGGCTTAAAAGCCTTCACTAATTTTACTAAGGCATAAGCATTTTTCTCCATCAACTGGTAGTTCAACTTGGCTGATTGCAAGGACTTGCTAAAAAATGCTATGGGGTGTTCAAATCCCTTATCATCCTTTTGCAATAGGACTACAACAATAGTATGAAAATAATAAAATGTAGACAAAGAGAAAGGTTTGTTATAATCAAGGGATACTAAGATAGGGGCTTCCTGGATAGCTTTTTTAATCTTTACAAAATCCAATTGCACTTCTTGATCCCATTCAAATTTCACATCCTTTTTTAGCAATTTGACTATGGGTTTGACCAGTTCTGCAAAGTTTGCAATGAATCTCCTGAAAAAATTTATTTGTCCCAAAAATGATTATATGCCTTTCAAGTTTTTAGGAGCAAGTACCTTTTGAATAGCCTCAACTCTTTTTGGATCTATTCTTACTCCTTCTTTTGACACTATGTGACCTAAAAGTTTCCCTTCAATGATAACAAAGTGGCATATCTTCGAGTTTAATGATACCCCATACTCCAATGCTTTAAGCATAACTTTTTCCAAATGGTTGCAATGGTCTTTTGCCTTCTTTGAAAAGGCTGTCAAATCATCTTGGTAAACCACCATAAGGACATCTATAAGATCCTTAAAGGCTACATCCATATCCCTCTGAAAATTTGCACCAATATTTTTTAAGCCAAAAGGCATGCGAGCATAAACATAAGTACCCCAGGGAGTGGTAAATGTTGTCTTAAAGTGTTTAGATTCTTTGACTAGCACCTGATTGTACCCTGAAAACCCATCCATCATAGACAACAGGTCACATCCAGTGACCTTGTGTAACATAGCCTCCATATTTGGCAATCCATAGTTATCTTTTAATGAGGCCACATTCAGGTTTCTAAAGTCAACACATAATATTATATCCCCATTCTTCTTTCTCACAGGGACCAAATTAGAAACCCATGATGAATGTCTGATAGGCTGAATTATTCTTGCATCCCTCAACTTCATCAATTGTATCTACATATTAGTAGCCAATAGTGGATTGATAGGTCACTATTTTTGCCTAAAGGGTTTCACATCTTCTTTAAGTGGGATGTCATGCTGGAACAAGTCTTTTCTATAGGATTTCAAATCCTCATAAGACTAGGAAAAAACATGTTTATACTTTTTTAACAACATTATCAAATTTAATCTCACATTACTATCCATCTTTTGACCAATATAGACTAATTTAGGAGATGTCTCGGATCCTAGTTTTACCTCTTCTAAATCTCCTACCTTTGCATTGGCATTTTGGGACATATAATTGTCATTTATACTGAACATTCCCTCTAATTCAACTAATCCCTTGGGAATGTGATTAGTAGCCAGCTGGATAAATTCTTGGTCAAAAATATATTCCTTACCATCCACAACTTCTACTAGGGATTCACAGTCAATCTTCAGACCATCATATTGATCTACACACTGGATAAACCTAAGAATATCATCATCATCCTCAAATGCTTGCCAGTTATAGATATTGTCAGGGACTGCAGGTCTACTTTTTACTTCTACCACAGACATGCCAGTAAGGGTAACATCATTATTTTTTCAGAGAAACATTAGCAATAAAATCTGCCATTATGTTATTTGATCTCTCTATCCAAAGAATATTGAAAGCATCAAAGAATTCTATCCTATCCGAGACTGCATACTTGTATAATTTTAGTCTAACATCCTTGGCAGTATATTGTTCCCTTATCTAAGATATGATTAATTGGGAATCCCCATGAATTTTTAAACATTAAATACCATGCTTAATAGAAATATTCATTCCCAAGATTAAAGCTTCATACTCAGTTGTGTTATTTGTACCGTGAAAAGTCAACAAGAAAGAATACTTAAAAGTGATACCTTATGGGAAAATGAACAAAAATGCTTCTCCTAATCCTTCCTTGGAACATCCTCCATCAAAGCACATTTTCTATAGTCCATCTTGTTGCAATAGAAATTCATCAACAATTGGGTCAGTATTTTTTAATTGTGGCTTGATCTCTTTCACAACAAAATTTTCCATATCAATATCTACACAACAGTTCAATTGGTCAAGTAGAACCATCTCCACCATGACAAGTGATGGAGGTTCTCTGTATAGCTTGACCTCATTACCATTCATAGGGTTTGTTTCATAGGACAAATCTAACTGCATCTTTCCACCCATTACTGCAGCCCATTATCTTGATAGAAGCATACCATAATATGGTTTGGTATCTATAACAACTATGTCCATTCTGTAGGTTGCTTCAGGGAAAGAATTTTTTTTTACTTCAATGTCTTTCAATGTTCCTATCATAGGAACTTCCCTATTATCCATGGCATAACAAATTCCAGCAGGGGTGGTGACCTGAAGGCCCAATTCCTTCATGACATGACAAGACATTACATTTTTTGTAGCACCAGAATCTATCATGCAATTTTTTAATAAGAAATTGTTGAACATCAAGGTGACATAAAATGGGTCAACAGATAATGGTTCTTGGGTAATTATGTTGCCAATGTAGATATTGGAAAATTCTTTTCATTTTTGTTTTCCTTTCAGTTTCTCTTCTCTTTCCTTAACAAGTGAACTTTCATTTTTACAATCATTTGAATTCAAGGATGTTTTCTCTTGGTTTGGCATATAGACATCATCTATCCCTCTCAAAAGTGCTAATGCAGCTTCTTTATGCTCTTTTATTTTTAGCATCTCCATCACTGGGACTAAAAATTTCATCTGGGTCAGAGCATGTTTCATGTTAAAGAGGGGTAATCCAGAGGATACATCACTCATCTTTCTTCTTTTCTTGAATTTATCATTGCATATTTTTTCCTCCTTTTCTTCTTCCTTTTCAACATGATCAGAAGAGGGTCATGCTTGTCTCACAAACTTTTTATCTTTACTCTCCTTGATAGGAGAATCTATAGTATCTTGAGGGGAATCCTTTTTGACATAGGCAGGGGGAGATTTACCTTGAGCTGGCTGCACTATTCTATTTCTCAGACTATATGCATTTCTGGCTTGATTAATGCCTGCAACAGTCAAAGATATTTTTTCCTCATCACTAGGAGCTTTAAAATGAGAATGGGATTTTTCATTTCCTACTATATCTATAGTTACTTGTGAGACAACATCAACCTCATCACTTTGACAAGGTACAATCTGTTATTGATGTTCTAGATAAAAATTGTCTTCTTTATACAAATCATCAAAAAGTGAATCACTGTCTGAAAACCATGGATAAGGTTGCTTTACTGTAAACATATTAATGGCAGGGCTTTCTTTCTCTGCATCCCTTTCTTCTGTCTAATCAAACAAGGCTTGGGATACCACACACTGATATGTAGAATGTGGCATATTGCAAGCATCACATCGAGTGTTTTCAACATAATTTTCACTATTCCTTTTTAGGGGATCAAGGGTTTCCTTGGCTTTTGGGTTATCTTATCCATTAGGCACTGGCTTGCCATTGTTCCAATTTGTTTTGTATGGGTAGTCTCTCAAGTTAGGTTGTTTATCAAACCTTTGGTTAGGGTATTTATTGTCACCATACCCTCCCTTGTCATTTTTATCCATTTTGGTAGAAATATATTTTACTGTACTCACCAATTTATCAACTTTGTCATCTTCTTTGACAGGTTTGTTGGTTGGTCCCTTTTCTTTCCAAAGTTTATTATCTTCCCTTTTTCCCAATTTTCCTAATTCTCTTCTATTGCTTTCAATATCAATAGCTATTTTGTATGCATCTCTTAAGGTTGTTGGGTTTTTGTCTCTGAGAAAGTAAGACATTTTACCATCACAAGCATTGATATAGGTTGTTAGACATACTTTCTTATCTAACCTCAGGACTTGGAATAATTTATTCATGGCCTTTTGAAATCTATTGTTAAAATCAACCATATTCTCATTAGGGAATTTTTGGATATTATTGAATTCATTTAGCATATATCTAGAGTTGAATTTTTGTTTGTATTGTTCCCTAAAAGACTTTACAAACTCATCCCAAGATGCAATGCTATCATTTGGTAGATTTCTAAACCAATCCCTAGCGTCTTCTGTTAAAGACTAGACAAAAAGCTTCATAATAATATCTTTAATTTCAATTTCAAAATCATTTTTCTTGTCACTAAAAGGTTTCAAATGTTCTTCACAAGTAATGACATTATTTCCTCTGAATAAGGGGATTTTGTCTCTTACCTGATTAGGGATCACATTTGGGTGACCAAGAATACCATCAAAGAAAAGAGCCCTATATCTGTTCATGTGAACAGGTCTTCTTTGGAAATTACCCAACACATTGTTGCCACTTGGCACAACTATCCCTCTTTGATTTTGAATTGGTGGGGGAACATTCTACTTTAGGTTAGAGACTTGAATATTAGGACTAAGACCAAAAGATTGAGCAACTCCACTTGGGCCAGAAGTATGAGTATTTAAATTTAGGCCAGTAGACTAAATTCCAAGACTAGCACTTTGAGTATTTGGACGAAGACTAACAGACTGATTTTGTTGCTACATCCCATGGTTGAAAAGCATAGAACCACTGGCATTAGTGTTGGTAGTAGCATGTAGGATAGTTATTTTCATTCTCATGTTAGTTGCAGTAGCTTCCAACTCCAACTTTTCTAATTGTTTGGCTAAGTCCTCCTTAGCCTTTCTGGCTTGTTCAATTTCTAAATCAATTGGAGACATTCCTGAAGGGATAGTCACATTTTTTTTAGGCTCACTTATAGTAATACCAAAATATTTTTTCTTACCCTTGTTGGGGACATCCTTAGTGCTTGAATCAAGCTTTTCACTTTTCTCAACCTCATATGGGTGCAATTTGCTAATGACAAGTCCTTCCTTTTCAAACTCATCTTTGCCAGAATTTGATTTCTGATTTGCAGCCCTTTTCCTTAAATCATCAAGGCTATCAAATAAATCTTTATCTAGGCCTTTAACTTCTTCATTTAGACTCTTATCCTTGAGGTCATTTCTCCTTGTTTTAGCCAAAAGTTCTTCGCTTTCTACCAGCAAGTCATATAACTCTTTCTCATGCCTTTTCCTTGAGTTTGATATCTCTATTTCTTACTCCTTTTTCATTCTTCTCAAATCCATAACTTCATCTCTCAACTGATCAGAATCATAAGAAGTTGTCTCAGCAACAAATGTTTCTTTTGGTTGAGCAAGGTTTTCTTCTGCAGGGAAAAAACCTATATCTATTGTTTCTCCTTCTTTGAAAGGATCAAAAGATGTCTCAGATTGATTAGGACCTACAAGCCTTGAGTGTTCCACATCCTCAGAAGAAGATGACCTTCTTTCATGAATAGGGGTTTCCATTCTCCCCTTAGAGGTACTTAGGGAATCATTTTTAGAACCACCTCTCTTTGACCATTGTTTCCTCCTAGGTGTATGGAGCTCTTCTCCAATATCCTTCTCAGGATTAACTTTAAAATATGATCTAGTATTCCTTTGTCAACCAATCTTTTAAAGTACACAAATGTATTAAATATGCTTAGTATGAAAACTTCACTGGAATGCATAGAGATTTATAGTCACCACCTCTCTTTGCAGAGGACAAATATATGAAATATAGCTGAGAATCTAGTCCCAACTTAGACATTTCTTAACAATAATAAGTCTAAACAAAGCCCTTATGCAAGATTTTCATAGTAATTTCTCACCTTGGCCAAATATGTAATCACAAGAGCACTATTCTTTGTTGTATGCACTTGTGCAGATTCACTTTCTCCTAGAAATATATCTTCAAAAATATGAACATGGGCACATCAAAGAACTCAGAACCACCATTCAATCCACATGAGACAATATCTGTATCATTTTCAGGATCATAACTTTCATGTAGTTCGCAACAACAGATAAATAGAATAAACTCGATCTCACAATTACTAAGAAAAATAGACTTATATATAGCACAACAAGGATTAACTCTCTGATAAACATAGCTTTAAGATATTAAGATGTCCCTAGTAGAGTTTCCAATTTGTTAGCTCTTTTTCTTGTTGAATCAATTTATAGCTATTCACACCTGAATCTTAGATCCCCAATTCCATATTCAAATGGGGAAAAGGATAATTAACAAGGATATTATCCTTCTTCACTTCGGCATCCACAAACCCAGGTGGGTGTACCTACTTCCAGATTACTACTTCCTAGTAACTCAATGGTGGATAAACTGATTCACTCTTGTTTTAAACTACAATAGTTGATAACACACCTTGCAGATGATTATTACTAACCTAATGCAAATCTTAACAAGACACATCATGAACTTAACAAGAGCTATTGTCAGTGTATCAAGGAAATTCATCCCTCTTCTTTTTTAGTCTCAAACCTAGGAAGGATAACCTATTAATTCTCTCTTTAAGGAATAATCACAATGGATTGTACTTCTCAATAAAATCAAGTAGACATGTATGCTTTCAATACACAAGAAAGTAAAGATTAATTTGATTTAAAATTGATGATGAGAACCACTTATCAGAACTTAGACCAGTGCCTAATCCCGGGCAAATAGTCAAATAAAATGCAAATCCATAGAAAAATAACTAATAAGAACACAATTAAAACCCCAAACATAACTCCTTACAAAATTTCCTCTCATCCTCGCATCCATGTATTAAATTTTCATACTAACACCCAACCCTCTAGAATTATTCACAAGATTGACTCCCTCCTTGAAGGAAACTCCTAAGCAATCACACAGTTACCTTATGACTAGTATGTCTAAATTCCTTTGTAAACTAAACATACAAGAGCATGAACAAAAGTAAAAAAAGACACCATAGATTTGAAACAGGAGATTCCAATGTATTTTATTAATATCTTTCTGATTCACCACATTTAGATCAAATCAAAGCTTGAAGAACTAAACAAAAATATTAAGTCTGCCTTGCAATTGTAAATTCATCATCCTTAACAATACATTACAAATTGCTATATATACCCAGCATAAGCCATCTTGGAATCCTTACAATTGAAGGATGCAACAAGATTTTGATGACTAAGCTAACCCTAAGGACATTAAAGACAAAACTTTTAGTTAATCTGTTTGACGATGGAAAGACAAAATCCGCTGACAACCGAGTTTGGTCTTCAATCTTCAATAACTGGCACCTTTGTCTGTTGATATTCTGAATAGCTTCATGTAGTTGCAACAAGACCTAGTGACTATCATTTTAGGTTAACTTACACTATTCTTTGAGATAGTTATCCTCCCTGTGCTCAGAGATCAGGTACCATGTGTCTTTTTTACTCTTCATCTACTACATCTAGATCAACTGCTACAATCATCTTATTTTTGGGCTTAGTGAGAGTATCCCATGTTGTTACCTCTACCTCTTTAGGCCAACTAAAACTTTGAGTGCTCTGAACTTGTGTCTTTTTTTTCTCCCATCTGGCATCTGTTATCACCTTAACATATGTTACAAACTTGTTAAAGTCTGTTTCAGCTTTCAAAACTTTGTCCAAAATGTTGTTAAATCTTTGCATGTCTAAGCAGCTATCATGTGAAATAAATGCCTCTTTACTAGGAAATAAGGTGTCAAACTCACCTTTCCACACTTCCATGGTTTTAATTTGATTATATTCTCCTTTTATTGAAGGAATGAACCTATTGTATCCTGGGCCAAACATATTAATTCTGGCCTCTATCTGATTAACTTTTCCTTTGAAGAACAACAAGGTAGTAGTGATCTGATCTATCTCCTCTCCCACTTGGAACACAATCTCTAGGAGATCTATCCTATGAGGCTACAAAGATGTTAATCATTCAAAAACTTGAGTCCTGACTGACCATATTGCAAAATATGGATTCAAAGTTAACACATAATTGTTTGCCTCTATTTGTAAACCATGCAATTTTATGTATGCATTATACAGTAATTCAACTTTGTCTTTCAGGATACCGATCCTATGCTAAAAAATGTGTATTAAAGCTTCCAAAAAAACCTTATTGTGTTCTAAAAATGCTTTCTTTGTTTCTGGAAAATCCCCTATGTCCTCAGTCTGGATCTCAACATCTGTACTTGGCTTTGGTTGGGCAGGGACAACTTCAGGCATATCTTGAATTTGCTGAGTCAATTCAACCACAAGATTTTATAATGCATGGATTTTTATCTAGCCTAACTCCCTATCCTTGGCTATATCACTGGTTTCACTGAACAATTTTTCATATCTTTGTGACATTTTCTCAGCTTTAGCTTGGTTCAATTGGGAAAAATGGGTAAGAACCTGAGATATCTCCAAATATCCTATGCTATGGACAGACCAAATGATCTTGTCCCCCTCCATTTTCTCATGTACATTAATCAGAGAAGGCTTCTAATTCTTTGGAGCTAAACTCCACATTTCTAAAGCTTTGGATTTTGGATTGTACCCAAAACCTCTAATCATGTCACCAATCTGTGTTTCTGATGACAAATTAACATCAGGTTGCCTCTTAATTTGATCAATAATAAAGGTTGATGCAAGATCCCAGCCTGGTACTAACAACATGCCACTAGCTTTGACCAACTTCCTAGCCTCTTCAGGTGTCATATTTTCTGACTCTGGATCATAATCATGTAGGGCTTGCAAGGCTTCATCTGATGGTGGATTATCTTCAGTAATCTATAACTATGATGCAACTTGTTGTTGCTTGTTCCAAATTAGAAATTTTTTGAATTCTTCTATTTTTATGAATTCATCATCATTTAAGAATTGCTCCTGATGAAGCAATCTTTCATCCTGACACAATTGAAGAGGCAATTCAATCTCATCTCCATCTTCCTTAATTGATGATCATAAGGTTTATCACTAGTGATCATAGCACCTATCTGATATGTTCTCTTTCTTTTTTTTCTCTCATAAACTTGTTCCCCTAATTGTACTTTCTATTTTTTCTCTTCTATAACTTGTTCAGTGATATGTGGCTGATTCATTAGAGGTGGGCTAGGAACTGAATATTCTTCACCACTGTCATCTTTATATTGTGATGAAGAATGCTTCATATTCTCTCTATCTATCTCATCAAGTAGATCCTCAAGCTATCCACATAATGTGTGATATGACTCTATTATTTTGTCCAACCTTTGCAAGTATGGCATATCAGGGAGGTAACCCCCAAAAGGAATATCTTTCTCTTGACTTTTCATTCCAAATCCATCAATCCATTGAGCATATCTCCTCTTTTTGTGATCACTTCATCATCCAACATATTTCTTATGAGATCCTCTTCCATACATTTCTCATGCTCTTGTTTTAGGTATAACTAGTGTTAGGATATTTTTTGCACTCTTAATAAAACCCTTTGTTTCAATGTACCTATATAAGGCTACATTCATCCTGTAGTCGCCTAATGAACTGTTTACTAAATCCAAAGCCCTCTTACCAATTGTAAAATTGTAAAATTTAAATTTTTGGGGAGTGAAAATCCCTTTTCTCTGAGGAGCCATGTGTTCTTTATCATTTAGCATCAACTATCATATGTCACTCTATTACTTGTCCACCTTTTATTAGTACTTGGCCATGAAGATGCATGTGCTATGAATCATCTTCTTCATCAACCCTTAGCTTGACCCTGACCAGTCTTTAACCCTGGGTATTCAATTTTCTTTATTGTCTCACAATCGTTGAGTGCCTTGGCTAACCCTTGATTAAATTAGAGACTTCGAGACTGAAGTTTAAATATTTGAAGGAATTGGACACATGTGAGTATTTGAACTGCTACCGCTGAATCGCTGAAACCTTCTTGACCTTTTGACTTTTATCAATGACTTCACGCTGGCCATAGGATCAATCTTGAATTGCATGGTAGTCACTTTATCATGCAATTTTTAACTTAACTCTTACTTCTTATCAAGATCATGCGACAACAAGAAAACTTCCACCATCTTTAACTCTAATTTGATCAAGAGACTATGCGACTGAGTGAAACCAAAGTCACCAAAGGATTTCATTAACTCAGGTTTCTTTCTGAGACTGTTCGCTCACCATGATATCAAAATGTTAATCAATGGTTCATGTTAATTCACATTAACATTGAAGATATATTATTTTCTCTCTGTAATCACGTGACCAAAGCATTTCGCTAAGTCTCAAAAGAAAATGGAATATGCTTAATACTCAAAGAGACTTCGCGACTATGAATAAAACTAGAAAATAAGACATGGCATAGATGACTTAATTCACTTAATAAAGTAACTTCGAAATAGACATAGCCAATAATATTTTAGGGTTTTGATTGAATACGCATGAATATTGACTCAAGACATGGGGTTTTTAACAATTTTCAACAATTAAGAGCTTATACATTGATAATTTACAGGGAAATTGACTACTTCAGACAAGATGTTGACATTCACAGGAACAAAAACCATTGGGAACCAAAAATTTTACAAGCAAGTTTCAAAACCAAAAATATAACCAACATGTCTCAAACCAAATCCTTACTTCCATGGTAGCACTGCCATATCTAACTAGGATGCTTTAGCACCCCTGACATCCATCCTAATCCCCCATAAACTCCCCACCTTTCATGTCACCAATGGATGTGGAAATGCATCCAGAATGGCATCCTTTACATGACTGAAGTGTCTCAATAATCGAGACTGCATGTATCGATCAATTATGTACGTTGTCTTCCAAATCAGCCAACAATTAGTCTATGATAATCTGTGGTAGTAGTAGTTCTCCCACCCATTCTTTGCATAATCTTGCTGGTACAGAACCTGCTGCCCACATGCCTCATACCCCACATAAGGATTCTAGTCAAACCCCTGCATCTCATCTAATGTCCACCTATAGTGTCTGAAGGAATCTATAGACTCATATCTAATTGGTGGTTGGTATCTACAAGCGTAAGGCTCATACACCTCTCATGTATCATGCAGTCTAATGGGGCACCCCAGGAGAAGTGTCACCCCTTCCCCTAATGTCCTACCTCTTTGGTAGGTGCACATGTGTAAGTCATAGTAAAAATGTCTGAGGATAGTATCATTGAATAACATTATTCAATTGTATATTGTCATTAATGTTACACAAATGTAATGATTTTCTATATTAACCAAGCTCTATCGGTTAATGAAGGAAGTTTAGTACTAACTGAGTTCTCTCGTGGAATATAGTAAGTTTTGTTTCAGCCGAGTATCGGTCGGGCATTGAAGGATTATAGTGTCAACTGAGTTATGCATTTAGTGTCATTCGACTAAAAATAGTTTACACATTATGTTTAATTGGTTAATTTCAGCCAACATACTTAAGTTTTATTTTTTATTTGGAAGAGTATTCAAGATGACTTGACAAGACCTATCATATATATACAAGGTCAAGTTTTGATTGAATGAGGAGAAGTAGTAGAGTTCTTTAATATGAAGAATGAAGGCAAAGTAAGAGGGAATTATGATTAAGGATAGAAAATCCAAACTGAGATGCAAAAGAATATTTGATCAGTGAGGATCTAGTTAAAGCCAGAACAGAGATCTGAATCAGTAATGATAGTTGCTTCTTCAATCAGGTCAAACTCATTGTTACTCTCTAACAATTTTAGCAGTGATCCAAATCTCTTGACAGAGTAGACTTGACGGTCTTTTCATAGATCCTCTCACAAGGAGGAATTTATACATTGAAGTGTTTGAAGACCTCTAACAAGGACACTCCTAACAGGGTGATTAAATCCTCTAACAAGGTCACACCTTAAAGGTTGTTTTGTAACCTTTAATAGGGTTGGCTCCTAATAGGGCTCACTTCAAAAGATTAAAAAATAGTAACTAGTTGCAATTGGTGGTTTTCCATTATAAATCTTGGTGTCATCTGTGTACATGTTATTCTCTTTATGTTTTATTATTATTCACTTAATCACTAAAGGTTAATCATATTTAATATCTTAAGATTACTTTGTTAACCGAGTAGCAAAATAATATCTTTTTTAACCGAGTAACAATGATAAGTTTGATTAAGACATCTAAAGGACTTGGATTTGTTTTTGTGGCAACTAATTCACCCCTCCCCTCTTAGTTACTCAACTCATTTACAATAATTGGTATCAAAGATTTTAGTTATTTCAGGGAAGGTTTCAATGCCTAACCTAAATATCAAAGATGTGTTACAGAAGGGAGATCCCCAAGCTTAATAAAGACAACTTTGCTACATGGAAAGAGTTGATGAGGCTACATCTATCTACTATTGGAGATACTGGTTTTCAATTCTTGGACCACAAGTATGTGGAACCACCTAGACCTATGTCTGTGGAACAGATGGTGGACATGAAGAATAATAACATAATGAGGATTGATATAGCTTCTTTACTCAACTATTCAGGATTTGATGAAGTCAAGGACTTCCCTACTGTGTATGATATGTGGAAGAAATTGCATGATATCCATGGAGGAGATGAAAATGTAAAGAGAGCCAAAGAAGAGAGTCTCAGAGGTTAGTTTGATAAGATGAAAATGAAAGAAGCAGAAGACATTACAAAATACAGTGACAGAATCAAGAAAAGTGTCAGTGTCATTAGAGTAGCTGGTGGAATGATTGATGACAAAAAAAATTTTAGTAAGGTATTGATAAATTTACTTCCTATCTATGAAATTAGAGTTTCATCTATTCAAGAGATGAGGTGCAGTAATGACATAACTCTAGATGCATTGGTTGGAAGGCTTACAGCTTTTGAGTTGGACAATTTTGAAAATTATTCTCCTAATCCTAGCAATTTTCAGTCTGCATTCAAAGCCAAATTAAGTCTTGGTAAGATGGATAGAAACTCAAGAAGAAAAAATAATGACAATGACAGTGATGATGAATATCTATAAATCATTGAAGCACTACTTGCAAAGAGAGCTACCAAAGTAAAAGGAAAGTATAAAGGAAGAAATCCATTGATTTTCTTTTCATGTGATGAAGTTGGTCACATTGCTGCTAAGTGTCCAAACAAAGAAGACAAAGATGAGATAAATTTCAACAACTACAAAGGCAAGAAAGATTTCAAAAGTTAAAAAAGCTACAAGGACAAAGGTAAGAAATCTTGTTGTATTGCAAAAGATTTTGATAGTGATGAAGATGCAGAAGAAATGGTTTACATTGCTATTAAGGATTAGTCAGATAATGAAGAAAATGAAAAGAATGCACTTTTATCACATATTAATGACACTTGGATAATTGATAGTGATTATTGTCACCACATGATTGGTGATAAAACAAAATTTGAACATCTTGAGCACTATGATGGTGGGAGTGTCAGATTTGGGAATAATAAACCCTGCTATGTGAAAGGTAAACATTGTATTTCTCTAACTGAAGGATTCAAATGTGATATTTTTTATTGGGTTGAAGGACTAAGGTGTAATCTACTAAGTTGGAAAATTTGAATAACATTGGTTTCAAGGTAGAATTCATGAATGGTAAGGCCAAGCTCGTGGATGGTATAGGAAACCTAGTTGGAACTAGAAAGGAAACAAAAGGTAATCTATTCTATCTTGATCTTAATGAAAGTTCATGTTTTATTGCACAAGTAGAAGAAAGTTGGTTATGACATAAAAGGTTGTATCATGTGAATTTTGATAACCTGATCAACATAACCAAGAACAAAAGAGTAAGAGGTATTCCTATTTTCAAGAAACCTGAATTGGCAATATGCTAACAATGTCAAATTGGGAAGATGGGAAAAACTAGTTTCAAGAGCAAGAATAACAATACTGAAGAAGTCTTGGAGTTGGTGCATACTGATCTATGTGGACCAATTGGAACAACAAGTTACACTGGAGAGAATTATTTCACTCTATTTGTTGATAATCATTCTAGAATGATGACTGTTATGTTTCTCAAAGAAAAATCAAAAGCTTTTCAGAAGTTCAAGTGGTACCTTGCCAGTGTTGAGAAGGAAACATTAAAGAAACTAAAGTGCCTAAGATCTGATAGAGGAGGTGAATTAATTTCTAATGAGTTCAATGAACTCTGCAATGAAAGAGTAATCAAGATACAAGTATCTGCCCCTGGTACCCCATAGAAAAATCGAATAGGAGAAAGAAGAACATATCCATTATGGATTGTGAAAGAACCTTGATGATTGAAAATAATGTTGCAACCAAATACTGGAAGGAAGTTATCAGCATTGCAGTTCACACCTTGAACAGAGTTCAACCAAATAAAGGTAATAATCAGACACCTTTTGAATTATGGTATGGCTATAAACCTAATGTTTCTTATTTCAAAGTATTTGGAAGTAAATGTTACATCTTTAAGGAAGCAAGAAATGGAAAATTTGATGTACAAGGTGATGAAGGTATATTCCTAGGCTACTCTTGTAAAAGAAAAGCATATAAATGTTTGAATCTTGCTACTCATAAAGTCATAAAAAGTGTACATGTGAAGATTGATGAGTTTGCAGAGAGAAGTGAAGAACAGATTAGTAAAGAGTCTAAGGACTAATGGAACTTTTTTTATTATGATCCTGATACTATGCCTAAGAAACAAGCAATGGTCATTGGACATTACCCATGTCAACCATTGAATTCATTAGCACAAAATGTTTTATAACCTCTGCAACCCGAGCTGCTAACAGAGGTAACTGAGTCAAAGATAGAGGAAACCAAGTCTCAAAAAGAGGAAACTGAGTCACAGATAGAGCTAACTGAGTCTCAAACAGAGGCAACCGAGTCTCAGTCAGAAGAGCAGAACAAAATGTTTGAGCATGGAAAACCTAGTAATGCAAGTCTAGATTCAAAGAAGAAGGAACCTGTACTTGCCAAATATGTCAGAAGGCATCATACACCTGAGAAAATAAGTGGAGATCAGACAGAAGGTATAATAACTAGAAAAAAACTTAAAGATACATGTTTTCTTAGTAAAATTGACCCTAGATCTATTAAAGATTATTTGAATGATGAAATTTGGATAGAAGACATGAATGAAGAGATTGAGAAGATAGAAAAGAATAAGACCTGGACTCTTGTTCCTAGACCAAAAGATAAGAATGTAATTCGTACCAAGTGGGTTTTTAGAAACAAGTTGAATGAAAAAGGTGATGTTTCTAGAAACAAGGCAAGATTAGTGTGTAAAGGATATGCTCAAGAAGAGGGTATTGATTATGGAGAAAATTTTTCTCTTGTTGCAAGGCTTGACTGAGTCAGAACTCTTCTGGCATATGCAGCACATAAAGGATTCAAGGTATATCAAATGGATGTAAAATCTTCATCCTTGAATGGAATTCTAGAAGAGGAAGTCTATATTGAGCAACCTGAAGGTTTTTTTGATCCTAACAAAAGGAATATGGTTTGTAAGCTGCACAAAGCTTCGTATGGACTAAAGGAAGCTCCTAGAGCTTGGTATGAAAGACTACATGGCTACCTGATAAGTATTGGATTTAAGAGAACTAATGATAATAGTGGCATGTACATCAAAGAAGGACCTCAGAACAAGATACTATTAGTAGAGATATTTTTTGATGATATACTATTCACTGGACATGATTATTTATGGAAAGCATTCTTGAAAGCTATGAGTAAGGAATTTGAGATGTCTATGTTTGGAGAAATCAAATTCTTTGTTGGTTTACAAGTTCATCAGATGAAGGATGGTATCTACATTACTCAGTATAAATACATCAAAGAGATACTAAAGAAATTTGGAATGGAAGATTCTAGACCAGTTGGGACACCTATGTCTACTGGACATAAGTTGTTTAAGAATGATGACTCAAAGGAGGTAATTCAGACTACCTACAAATCCATGATTGGTCAACTTCAATATGTTGTTCACACTAGCCCTGATATTTCCTTAGCAATTGGTATTGTTGCAAGGTTTTCACCTAATCCTAGAGAGAATCATTTGATGGCTATCAAAAGGATTCTGAGATATCTTAAGGGCACTGAAGACTATGGATTATGATATAAGAAAGGATGAAACTTTTATTTGAAGAATTTTACGGATGTTGATTGGGCAGGAAGTGTTGATGACATAAATAGCACCAATGGTGGAGCATTCTTTCTTGGAAAAAGGTTAGTCTCTTGGATCAACAAGAAACATAATTGTATTTCTTAGTCTACAGTAGAGGCAGAGTATGTTGTTGCAGCAGTCAATTGTTCAGATATCATATGGTTCAAATAGTTGTTGTCAGGAATGAAGGAAGAAATCAAAGAACCAGTTATTATCTACTGTGACAACACTAGTTCTATTAACATTTCAAAGAATCCTGTGATGCATACTAAGACTAAGAATATTGCAATAAAGTATCATTTCTTGAGATAATTGGTTCAAGACAAGGAAGTAAGGTTGCAATATGTGAATACTAAAGAACAAATTTCAAACACATTCAAAAAAACTTTACCTAAGGATGCATTCTTGTATCTTAGAGGAAAGCTAGGGGTGATTCCCCTAACTGAGGCTCACTAAAGAAAAATTTAGTGATGCATCAACCAAGATACAGTGAAGATCTAACAAAGTTGATGCAGATTGTCAAAGCTTATTGCATATGAATAAGTACAACAGGTACATTACAACTTCATTGGATAGAGTCTTTGGGATTGGTTGTCAAAGAGGGAGAGTTTATTGATGTCATGCTAAAGAAATTATTGAGGGAGAGATTATTGATGTCAGAGGGAGAAATTTTATCTAAATTAGTGATTGTGAGGATAGAGGGAGTTTTTTGGATGAGAATTAGAATGATACTAAGGACATTAAGAATATTACTCTTGTTTCTATTGCTCTGGAATTCTTTATATAATGACATGTTGTGTTTCCATCAATTCCAAAGAGGGATATTGTTGAAGAAAATTATTAAATTGTATATTGTCATTGCTGTTACACAAATTTTTACACAAATGTAATGATTTGTTGTATTAATTGAGCTGTGTCAGTTAATGAAGGAAGTTCAGTAGTAACCGAGTTCTCTTAGGAAATACAGTAAGTTTGGTTTCAGACGAGTATTGGTCCTGCATCGAAGGATTATAGTGTCAACTAATTTATGCATTTAGTGTCATCTACCAACAACAGTTTACATTTTATGTTTAATTGGTTAATTGCAGCTGACAAACTTAACTTTTGTTATTTATTTGGAAGAGTATTCAAGCCAACTTGACAAGACATATCATATTTATTCAAGCTCAAGTTTGGATTGAATGAGGAGAAGTAGTAGAGTTCATTGATATGAAGAATGAAGGCGAAGAAAGAGGGAATTTTGATTAAGGAAAAAATATCCATACCAAGTTGCGAAATAATATTTGATTAGTGAGAATCCAGTTAAATCCAGAATAAAGATCTGAATCAGCAAAGACAGTTGCTTCTTCAATCAAGTCAAACTCATTGTGATCCAAATCTCTTGATAGAGTATACTTAAAAATATTTTCATAAATCCTCACAAGGTGGAATTTCTACATTGAAGAGTTTGAAGACCTCTAATAAGGCCACTCCTAATAGGGTCACACCTTACGGTGTGTTTTTTAACCTGTAACAAGGTTGGCTCCTAACAGGGCTCACTTCAGAAGAGTGAAAAATAGTAACTAGTTGCAATTGGTGGTTTTCCCAAATTGGGTTTCCATGGTAAATATTTGTGTCATTTGTGTACATGTTATTTGTTTTATTTTTTATGATTCTTCACTTAATCACTAAAGGTTAATCACATTTAATATCTTAAGATTGATTTTTTAATCGAGTAACAACATAATATCTTTCTTAATTGAGTAACAGTGATAAGTTTGATTAAGACATCTAAGGGACTTGGATTTCCTTTTTTTTAACTCATTCACCCCTCCTCTCTGAGTTACTTAACTCATTTCCAAAAAGTATATCCCTAGCAGTATCTCTCCCCCTCATCCTTCATCATGGTTCTTAGAACTCACGCCCATCCCAAAGGAAAACCATGCCCTGCATGATCTGACATCAATCACCCTCTGATAAGTCCTGCCATATAAAATACCACCCACTGCAACCGTGGTTGTGTTTTCATCACCTCTCTCTATGATAACCACTGTCTAGAAGTGGGTATATGCTCATATGGTCTCCCGAAGGCTTCCTTTTCATAGGGCTTAGGGCCCTCTTATACATACTCTCGTATCATATCCTGGATGGGGAATCTGGTATATCTTTCAGATGTCCAGTAGGGTGATAGTAGCCTTACCCATCAGAAAATGGAAGCTTGAGGTAGGACTATGCCACCTCTCAATCACTGTAGTCATGATTGTATTATGTACTCTCAACCATAGTCATAAATGTGTGTTCTCCAAACCGCACAATTCCACTTGCCCCCACTCTGTTGGGGTCAGCGCATCCGCCATTACCATAGTCTCTGGCTTGCTCTCTTGTGAATGGAATGATACTCCTACCTCCTACATGCACAAAACCATGCTTGTCAGTCCTTATTCTTAGTTTGGGGCATCCTCTACCCCTCCTTATTCCTTTTTCTTCCCTCTCCTAAGCTCTTCCTCTACATCTTTTGGGCTAATCGGCGAAGACGTCGATTTCCCTATGTAGACAATGATCAATGATCGGTCTCTCTGATGCCTTCCTATAGTCAACCTCATTGACTATCATTCATGCACAAGATGATTCTAAATAGTTGTTTGTGCTTCCCTAATCTTCATTCTCATAGATGAAAATCCTTGATTATCATCTACATCGACAAAAAATAGGTGATTGTTGTCCACGAGGACAACGATTGCCAATCTGTGATCTCCATAGACAATGATTGGTCGATCATCATCTTCATAGATGATGATCAATTTATCGTCCTCTCTACCCTAACCATGTTTTACCCCCCAAAAATGTGTTTAAAATGAGCAATAAATGCAAAATTTAACTCAAAGAATAAGCTTGGTTAGGGTACTCACCAGTGTTCATACGTCAGCCACTTGCTAGTGTTTCTAGATGCACTCTCCTAGCTACCTACAGTCTCAAGGATCAGCCATGTCTCTCTCTCTTTGCTTCATTTTTTCTCTTTGAAGGTGAAAATGACTTCTTCTAGGGCCCTCGTGGACTATTTATAGGCCCCTTGGGACCCATTCTCTGTCCTAGACCCCTTTTTTGTCCTATTTTTTCCTGATCACCTTATAAGTTATGAAATTGTCCCCTTTTCCTCCCTTTCACTTCTTTACAAGAAACTTTCACAAAAATTTGATTTTTGGCATTATTTTCTTGAGGGGGCACACTCCTTCGTCATTGATGCCACATCAAAGAGGGGCAAAATGTAGATGTCTAAAATCATCCCTTGACATTATAATTATTTAATTATGTTTTTTATTTTCCCCTACCTATTTAATTAAATTTGGTTCATTTCCCATAGTATTTAAATTTAATTTAAATACCCCCCTCTTAAGTGTATTAAATTCTATTTAATAAATTCCCTCCATTAAATCCCCCTTTAAATAAATTTTAATTTATTTATTCCCCTCACATGCTAATATTCTTCTAAACCATGATTAATATCAATTTAATTTAGATTAATCCTAAATCTAGACCTAGATCCTACCCTACCCCACATCACTCTCAACAAATAGACCTACTTTGTAATGAACTAAGGTTAATTAGGGTAATTTTATGATTCCTACACCCATTAGCCCTAATTATTTGCTAACACGTGTGAGTGAATTTCCAAAAATTGCCTTTTCAAAGAATTCCAAAAAATGCCTAAACAAGGTTTCTTACAACCTTGATGACACTTTCTTACACTTGCCAAAAATGATTTATTTGACCAAGCTTATGACACCTATGAAAAATCTTTTACATGTGTGCTCGAAGTACACATTAACCGATCACATCTCAAGTTTCTCACAGATGTGTGAGAAAATTAGGACTCTTGCATGGCTTATGTGTCCTTCATGTGGCACCTATGTGGATGCCACATGTGATCCACCTCACCCAAGCCCTCCAAAATCCTATAAATAGGACCCTTAGCAAGAGCAAATCACCCATCATTTTGCATTAAAGTTATTATGCTAGTTTGTGTCTAGAAATCTTTCATGAATTTATAGATTTTATACTAAGATTTTTGGTAGTTTATTACATTTATTATGGTAGTTTCACTTCATTCTTAGTTCTTATTTTTTGCATTTAACACTAGATTCTTACATTTACTTATCATTCCTACTTCCACATCACTCATTGAACGCTTGAGACTAGATCTCCAAAACTAGCTCTTAGGTTGTTCAATATCATTACATATAGTTTGCATTTAGTTTTCTTTCATCACTCATCAGTTAAATCAAGTGGGATTAATATATTGTGTTGGGAGAGCACACCCACAACCCTCTCTAAGACAAAATCAATAAGGCCTAGGTGCCCTTGTTTGTCTCATCTGAGGTTATGGTGGAAAGCTTTGTGTAGGAGTATGTTTTGGTATGTTAATGTAGCTTATATGCTTGATATCTCTAATGTTTTCATGTCTAAGCTTGTTCCACATAGGTAGGTTTTCATCATACACAATCCTCTAATAAGGTGACACATTATCTTGTGTTTTAATTCCTCTAACAAGGCTACTCTTAACAGGGTAAAGGTTCTAATAGGCCTAAGGTAAATCCATTAACCAGGTAGCACCTAAAAATGTTGTTAAAACTCCTAACATGGTTAAGATCCTCATAGGGTGTACTTCAGAAGAGTACATCATTTAGTGGGTAGTAATCCCCATTGTGATTTTTTCCCTATTTGGGTTTCCGCGAGATAAATCTATGTGTCAAATTTGTGGTTGATCTTGGATGTTTATGATTTTCATTTGTTTCTATTTAGGTTAATCTTGTGAATGGTGATTAAAGTTTAAGTAATTGAAAATTTGGTTTATTTGGTAGATTTCCGATTCACCCCCTCTTAGTAATCTGATATCAGGTCTAATAGAAAACCACTAGTTACAAACACAATGATAATGCACCATGTAGCCACCAGCTTCGCAACCTCTAAAAAATCAAATCCAAGACATACCAAACTAAATACTCATCCAGTTAACATCTGTAACTAACAACTTGATCACACCTCAATCAAACTATCATCTAATCTTATGTGTGCAAGACCAGAAAAAGGCAAAATATGCATATCTAGGTAACCAAAAAACCCTAAACAATATGCAAACCTATCTAATCTAACAGAGCCATTGAAATGGGAATTAAATAAGATATGCAAGAAACACATAAAACCCCCTTCAAATGATGTTCAAATGCTCTCCTTTCTTCTCCCTAAAGTAGATTATTGTTTCTCTTTGACAATGAAAAGATTGCACAAGGATTCAAAAGCCAAGTTGATGTCAAGAATACTAGGAGATAGTGGTTCCAACTTGAAAGAGGGAATTACATCTCAATTTATAGAAATGAGAGACAATTTTCAGAATTAGTATGCATAATGGAGGGAAAAGGAAGAAGCAAATTAATAGGAAATGGAAGCATAAATTAGGGGGAAATGGATAGGGAAAGGTGGAAGAAAGCATGAAGCACATTAATAGGGATATGAAGCATAATTAGAGGACATGACAAATTAGGTGGAATTAGGAGGAATTAATTCAATTAAGAAATCAACATTCCTCATAAAAGCAATAATTAGCATTTATGAAATTCTAAAATCCCATAAACTAGAATTAGCCAATTAATTAATTAGAAATTAATTAATTATGAAGACTTAGGATAAGAATGAATAAATGTGATTTATTCATAAAGAATAAGGAAAAATCTTAGGTCATTCATCCCAAGAGGATAAATTAGTGAATTATTGATCAAATGAAGGTATTAATGTGCAATAGGATTGATTTTTATAATATTGATAGGATTATGATAGGTTCGAGGCATTGATGAACTTTGACAATGCGCTCAAATAATGATGTTTGAAAATGATTAAATAGCATCAATGAACTTTGATGACGCCATAGGATTGATATAGGGATAGGGAAACATCGATGAAATTGGATAATATTTTTTAAATAACGATGATCAAAAATAACATTGATGAACTTGGACAATACTACTTAAATTAATGATGGGTCGATAACGATAACATCAATGAACTTGGAAAATGTTATCAAATAGACAATAAAATGATACGAAGCATTAATGAACTTGGACAATGCCCCTAGAACAATTATGAGATTGAATAGATTTGGAAAAGCATGTGATTGATTTGAAAAGTGATTCAATTATGCATCCATGATCTTGGACAATGCCCTGGAATGGTTGGAATCAGTCAAAAATAATTTTGAAATGAATAGGAATAGAATAGAATAGATTTGATATGGTTTAGGATCAAATATGATTGGTATAGGGTTGATCAGAATTGATTAGGAAAATGATCAATTTGATAAAGAGAATAGAAATATTAGTAAATAATTGAATAATTTTACAATATTCAATTATTGACAAAAGACACAATGTTTTCATATAATAAAGATCATATGGGCAACATAGAGGAATAATTAGATCACAAAACAATGTTTCAATTGTAATGCCAAAAATGTTAAAACATGTAGAATATCAAGATCAAACCATTTTTGGGTGTCTACAATGTGAACCTCTCTATATCATCTAAAAACACCTTTGAACAATACCTCACGATCGCAACTCAAAATCTTCAACATATCACCTCAACAACTGAAATCGCATTCACTAAACATACTAAACACACTATCTCAAACAACAATCAGTATTTTGAAATCAATGACAAAACATTAATGTCACAAAACCCAAGTACCAAAATTTGACATGCTCAAAAATATTACAACATACCCATCATTATTTTTACTATGTTATCTTTGGCGCATCCATTGGGTATCAAAAGAAGATCAAGGTTTGGAGCATAAATTGGCTTTAATGTTTTCTACATTTGGAGCATCAAACACGTCAATTGTTTAATCTGCAATATCCATTTAATATTTTTGTCATAATCATAATAGATGGAACATTCATAATAATCAGTGGGGAAACATACATCAGGTCGACATCAAGACATTGAAACAAATCAACCAAAAGCAAAATAAAAAAAATATTCTTTGAACTAACACATTGCTCGCATGTTTATTCAAATAGGGGCATATATATATGCCTCAAAATGGTCAAAGTCAAACATAATTAAATTCAATAAATTTAATTAATAAAATTAAATTTCTTTTATTATATAGTTGAATTTGATATTTGACTAAATAGTTCACGTGAATTAATTAAATCTTCATCAATTAATTAATTGCCCCTTCACAAATCAATTCCAACTCACTCACTCATAAAATTCCATATTTGACATGGCTAAAGTAATTAATTATTTTGAATTAATTAAATCCTAATATCTCTCACCTACCACTACATGAAAAAATCAAATCAACCATTGATAGATCATCTTTAAGCTCACATGGATCACTAATAGCCATTTCTATCTTAACATAAAATCTTGATCACTCATCCCTCAACAACTTGACTTGACCATGGTTGAACATAATTCACCCCCTACACCTTGAGAAATCCTATAAGTAGGGTAAAAAATAGAGTAATTCATATCTTTTGGAAATCATGGAATGGTGTGTACTGAGAGGGGAGGGGTGAATCAGTACCCTTAAAACTTTTATCACTTAAAATTAATCCTTTATGTAATCAATTTCTTGTATTACTAACCATATATGATTTTCTATCTTTATGCATGTAATATCAATTCATAAACTTAATTAGTATGTAAAAATTTATAAAAACATTCATGAAATGTATTGACACATGACACAATAATTGGTAATGCAGAAAACCCCTGTTAGAAGGTAAAAATTGCGGTGGGGATGAAACCCACAAAACTTCACTATCTGCAGAATGGAACGGGTCATTTAAGGCTTACAAGTTTGATCACTTCTAATGATCTTACCCTGTTAGGAGTAACATGTGGAGGCTGGTTAAGGTCTATTATGTTAAGATCTTTTAGCAACATTGTTTAGTGTCCACTTGGTTAAGATATTTACAAAGGATTGTTAAATCCGCCTTTCTCAAAAATTTCTTTTATTTACTACACTTGTTAGAATGTAGTCAAAAATATTTGTTGACATGAGTATATGCAACCTATAATTTCTTATTATAGATCCAATAAAGTTCACATGTATAATTATCACCTATAGTGATTGATCAATACCTTTTTTCTGCTCGGTAGCCTTGGATCTTGTTCTTGATAAATGATTTCATCTTTGGTTGTTCTTCTGCATAAAATTATGTCTCTAATCCATAAAAGTTTCTATGGCTATAATCATCATCACCTCCATACGTTCTAATTGATTACACATCTATTTATACAATGAGTTTTACCTAAATGAGTTTTATGCATAACAATGATAACTCTATGATCAAAGGTTTACAACTTGACCTTGATCTCCTAGTTTGCATGTTTCCAATTAGTTATACTGATTAAAAAAATTACCATTACATTGCTTGTTCGTCAAGAAATGGATTTAAAGCTAATAAAAAAGATAAATATAAAACACAAGTGTTTTATCTGACGTGGAAGTCAGATCCACATTTCTCGAGATTATAACTATCTCTTGATAGACAGGTGCTCGGGTTGCTTTGTAGTTTGTCAGGTTCCTGTGTTGTCTATTCTATCAGGTTACAATGTAATCTATTCTGTTGGGTTACACCATAATCTATTCTATCGGGTTACACTGTAATCTTCTTGTCAGGTTCCTCTGCTGGGTTACTCTGTTGGGTTCTTCTTGTAACATTTTTGGGTTGCACTAGTAAACTGTGTCATCGGGTTCCCTTGTGAACTTGTCTGTTGCGGTGCACTAAAGTTGTCTTTCAGTGTTGGTGTTACCAATAGTTTCAAAAATATTTTCCTTTGCATACTAATGGAAAAATATGTCTTCAATCTCCCCCTTTGACATTAGTATCAAAAACTGATATGTGTAAAAACTAAAATGTTTAGTAATGTACACCATGTGTTCACCTAGTCATTATGACTCCCCCTATGTATATGCCGGTATAGTATATGAATATGTATGTACACTTGCCTTTATAGTATTATCCCTTTTCACCTTATCTTCCCCTTTATCATATCATTTTCCCATCTAAATTCATATAATTTTCCCCCTTGTATCATATCATTTTCCCCCTTTTTTGATAGTAAGAGCAAAGGTGTAATTACTTAAAACTTGTCAAAAATGTGGGAATGCGAGTTGTTCATGTCTTCCATCATCTTCTCCTATTTTCCTTAAAGGTGTTCTAGGGCCATTTGGTCTAATTTAATCCTTGCATGCATATCATAGATGATGTCAATGATAGACATCTCTGAGGTAGAAATTAATATTCTTGTCGTGGTCATATGTTGTTGCAGTAGTGTGAGATTGGGTAGCAATAGAGTCTATAGCTCGGTTACCTCATCTCTGAACTTTGATTCTACCTCTTGAATCTAAATTCTCAACTTCTTTTCTTCCATTACCTTTTCATAATGCAAATTTATTGCATTGTCATTTGTTGAGTGACCTTGAGCACTAGCCGTAAGATCACCATCTATTTTTGCAATCTTTTCACTATTTTATTTAGTGAAGTGATCTAATGTGCTTAACTTTTGAATTAAGGTGATAGATTTTGAAATGATTGGTTCTAATTTGTTTACTAGTTTAGACAGCTTTACCTTATTCTCGGCCACTTCTTGGCTGATTTTCTCTATCAATTTATATTTATACTTCTTCTCTTCTCATTCTTCTATTGCCTTTTCTACATCCACATTCTGTGATTGGATTGTGGCGGTAAGAATGGCTAATTGATCAATGATAGATGTGTTTTGATCAATGTCTATATTAGGTACTATCTTTTGAAGTATATATCTTATTGTTTCAAGTACTTGTGTGTCCTTTGTTTCCTTTTTAAGCTTTTCTTCTACAAAGTTCTACATAGTTTGTAAGTGCCTCAGGATCCAATGTCCTCAAATCAAAAGCTAGTATCTCAATAATCTCATCCAATGTAACTAGATTCTTATTCTTTTTTCTTCTTCTTCTTGGATAGATTTGTGGAGGGACCTATATGCAGTACCATAGCAAGTTCCTTTTCTTGGTCTGATGTTCTTGGTGAAGGCTTTGGAGTATGTGTACCTATATCCTATTGCTCGGTGTCTCCCTGTCAGTTGGGAGTGGACGTCTCCACATCAGCCTTAGCCTTATCTACAGCATCTCCTTCGATATCCTTAGGAGTGGTATCACCTTGCTTCTCTTCTTCACCTTTATATTTTTTTTCTCCTCATGTTTCTTTCTATTTTTCATTGGTTTCTTTTTTCTCTCCATCTTTATTCTATTCATCATTTGTTACATTTTGTTCCTCTTCATCCTTATCCTCGGGTATGCTTGCATTAGCGTTTGGTGTCTTATCCTTTTGTGAGATGATATTGATATCCTATATCAATAATGGAATTTTTCTTGGTATATTCACCTGTGCAACATCTATTTTTGTTTCTTGTTCCTTGGGTTGTTCAGAGGTAATAGTAACATCTTCATCTGCCTTTACCTAATCTATAGGATCATCTCTAGTGATATCAATGATAGTATCATCAGTGAATGTTTCATCTGTAGTAATCATATCCTTGTTAGCTTCTGTGTTCAATCCTTATTCATTAACATCCTCACCATCATTTATAAGAATGTGCTCTGGGCTCGGTTTAGCCTTATATTCTTCATTGTGTGGCTTGTTGGTGAGTTCTAAAACATGCTCGGGGCTTGTGTCCTTTTTAGGTACATCAAGTATTTTCCTCCAAGTATCCTCACTTTATCTATCAAGATCAATAAAGTTTCCCAGTAATACTTTGTAGGCTCTTAATTTTTTTGAGAACCTCTTGGAGTGTAACTTCATCATTTCTTCAATTTCCTCCATTTTGGACTGAGGTGGCATAACAGAAACCAGGATTGTTTCCCTTATTTGTTTCTCTGAATTCAATGCAAATGTCCACCTTGCTGATAGTCTTTCAAGAAGTTCTTTAGGCACCTTGTCTTCAAATTGTATTGGTACATATTTGAATATACTCATTATTGAGATGATGGCTTCCTCTATCTTGTTCTGATCCTCATGATCTGTTAGTAATAACTAAGAGGGGTGGGGGTGAATCAGTGACCTCAAAAATATTTCAATAATCAACCCTTGAAACTTAGTACCACAATATTATACCTCTAGTTATCTTCAGTCCTATAAGATGAATGCCTCCAAATACTTATATCAAATTACTACTACTCGGAATGATTTCTAAAACCTTCTACTGTATGTTTACCAAATAGTAGTCTGTTAATTTACCAAAAGATAGTAAATTATCTAGAGTATACCGATCAATCCAATTAAGTAAGTGTAATGCAAAACACTAAACTAATGACTCATAAACACATTGAGACGTGGATATTTAACATGGAAACCATATTAAGGGAAAAATCACTTGGGACCGGTAACCAAAAAATTTCACTCTTCTGAAGTGATCTTGGTGAAGAGCCAACCCTGTTAAAGGTTACAAACACATTGTTAGGTGTGACCTTGTTAGAAGATTTAAAATTTTAGTTTGTCACTTGATATCAAGCATCTCTATGCTACCTTCCTTGATCAAACACTCACTTGGCCTGTCAATTGGTATCTAGAATCTCATGCTATCTTTATGATCAAACTTTTTGATACTCCTTGGGATGTATCTCAATATAGAAAGGATATTTAAATCCCTCTCAGTTACGATACTTTTTGAAACAATGGTTAAACTGAAACAGTATGATCTATTCACATATACAACTTATACTTGCAAATTTTTCCGATCTATTACAGTCTCACAAAACTATTTTGATCAATATAACTCTATTTATACCTTTTCTCCACTTTAATTCTACTCGATGATGTTGTGCTCTATTGCTCAGTGTCTATAGAAAACTTTAGCTCTTTCCTCAGCTTGTTGATCAGCAGTGTATGAAGTTTCTCTTCATCAGTTTCTCTTCAGCATCCTCTTTTTATCCCCACACCAATTCATAATGAATTGAGTTGTCTCTTTATAGACATGATATCACCATTGTTAGGTTCTTGATCTTCTTGATCTTGGCATGATCCACAATTCTCTGCAATTATATTTAAAGAAAAAATATTATTTTATCTTACTGAGATCTTCTTGTCAACTGGACAAAACAGCTGTAAATCAATTACTTATCTCTGGTTTATCTTGTCGATGAAAACAATGATAAATACCAGTTAACTCTATATTTAGCTCTTCTAGCTAGATATTTTTAATTTCTAAACTCAAGTTAATTTCAGTGTTTAACTCTTTGATAGTGTCGGTCAACACTCCAGTTCTCCTCAAGCTTCTCCGTTAGTTTACACTATGTTTCTGGACGTTAGGTATGCTTGTGATTCTACTCGTAATTCTTGTCAGTGTTCATGCTCGGGCATCACTGTGACTTGACTTTCGATGATCTCTATCCATCAGGTTCCAATGACCATCAGTGTTTATAGTCACATTGTGAATACTTGTCTTTTATGCATTACAGAAAGCATAATCTTTATCTCTCTAATTCTTTGAAGTCTTTGACACTTTGATTATAACCAATTAGATTATATCAAGTTGAAATTAGTGACAATGCAATCCATTAACTAATTTAATGTCTTGCAATATCCTTCTACATTTTGGTGATCAACTTAACATCTTCAAACATTCAATTAGTTATATGTCATCAATCTCTCCCTTTGGCATTGATGGCAACATACTACATTATCATACTATACTATCACTAATACAATATGAAATATATAGTTTCATCAAGCTTTCCTAATGTAACTATTACAAATGTCTGGCTCTTAGTTAGCTTAAAAATAGCTTATATTTGTTTCTTGAAGAGTGGTTGTCTTCAATCTTATATCCCTTCACTGGATAGATGTAGCATCTTCTTCCTTTGTTATGATATGTGTTCTGACTTGACTATTCCTCTTCTTGATAATCTATTTTTCCTTTGACAACAATCTTTCTCTTTGTTTGTATTCTCTCCCTTTGTTACTTCTCTCCCTTAGATGGATATTTCATATGTAATCAATTTATCTCCCTTAGAATATTGATTAACTCTTCCTTTTTGATTTACAGGAACTTCTCTTCATGGATAATGATATAATCTCTTCATTTGTATGATAAAGAAAATCTCTCTTTTGTATGATAATTCTCCCTTATGATAACGAGAAAATCTCTCCCTTTGACAACAATGCCAAAAAAAAATACTTCTCCTTGTTTTATCATCTATATCATGTTCCATCCCTTTGCATAATATATTCCTTGAATTTCCCTATCCATCAGCAATACAATGTTCTAATTTTTGGTTCAAATTTGTACCTTGCAATGTACAGATGTATCTATTATTGTCCATCTCAGTGTTTGCATCAACAAGACTAATCTTCAGATTGGTATAGGCTGATGCAACCTCCTAGTCAGATTACTGACTGATAGACAAGGGTTGAACCCCTAGTATTTTTCATAGGTACTCAAAAGTATCCTTCGGTAATGGCTTGGTGAATATATCAGCTAACTGTTCCTTTGATTGAACATATTCTTGTGCCACTTCCTTTCTTGCACTTGTTCTCTTAGATAGTGATACTTGATAGCAATATGCTTAGTCTTAGCATGCATGACTAGATTCTTATAAATGTTTATTGCACTGGTATTATCACAAAAGATAATTGCTATTTCAAGGATCTTCATATGCATACCTTCCAACAATTGTTTGATCCATGCAATATTAGAGTAATTTGCAACAGCAACCACATACTCTTCTTATGTAGTTGACTAAGAGATGCATCCTTGCTTCTTGCTGATCCATGTGACAAGTTTGTCACCCATGAAGAATGCTCCTCCAGTTGTGCTCTTTCGGTCATCAATGTTTCAAGCCCAATCATGATATGTATAGACTTGTAGCTCAAATTTTCCTTGTCTTTTGAACCATAATCCATAGTCCTCGATGTTCTTCAGATATCTTATAATTCTATTGACAATAGTCATATGTGATTCTTTTGGATTAGCAGAGAATCTTGCAACTGTTCCCACTGTATGTGCTATATCTGGTCTGGTATGAACAACATACATCAATTTGCCAATCATTGATCTATATAAGGTCTGATTTACCTCATTTTTCTTATCTTTTTTTGTTAGCTTGCATCTAGTAGCCATAGGTGTTCCAACAGGTTTGGAATCTTCCATCTTGAATATCTTTAGCACTTCCTTGATGTATTTGGACTGAGTGATGTAAATGCCTACATCTTGTTGAAGAATCTGTAGACCAAGAAAGATTATGATCTCCCCAAATATAGACATTTCAAATTCCTTTCTCATTTCATTAGAAAAGGATTTGCATAACAATTCATTCCCTCCAAACAATGGTATCATCAACAAAAATTTCAGCAATCAGAATATTACCATCGGTATCTTCTTTTAAGTATAGATTGCTATTTTCACTTGTTCTAACAAATTTTATGCTAATGAGATATGAGTCAATTCTTTCATACCAAGATCTTGGTGCTTGTTTCAATCCATACAAGGCTTTATGTAGTTTACATACCATTTTTATCTTGTCTGGATCAAGAAACCCTTTTGGTTGTTCAATGTAAACCTCTTCTTCTAGTATTCCATTTAGGAATGCAGATTTGACATCCATTTGGTATATCTTGAATCCTTTAAATGCAGTATAAGAAAGTAAGATTCTAACTCCTTCTAGTCTAGCAATGGGTGCAAAGGTTTCACCATAATAAATACCTTCTTCTTGTGCATATCCCTTTCATACTAATCTTTCTTTGTTTCTAGTGACTTCTCCATTCTCATTCATCTTGTTTCTGAATATCCATTTTGTACCGATGACATTCTTAAAATTTGGTCTTTGTACTAGTGTCCATGTATTGTTCTTCTCAATCTGTTCTATCTCCTCATTCATAGCACTGACCCATTCTTCATTCTCAAGTGCATTGTTAACAGATTTAGGCTCAAAATCACAAAGTAAACATCTGGTGTTAAGTGACTTACTTCTTGTTCTTTTTCCAACCTTTTTGTCTCCTATGAGTTTATTCTATGGATGATGTCTTCTGACATGCTTAGCAAGTTTTGGTTCAGCTCTGTGTTCATCATTCTAATTATCTTCTTCACCTTCATTTTCATCTCCATTGTTCAGAACATCATCTTGAATATTATAGTGATCATTGGTAATTGCAGCCTGATGCTTAGGTGCAATGTTTTGATTCTCGGGAGTGACACACTATTTCTTGAGTAGAGTGTCAAGTTCTATATAAACAAACCTATTGTAGTCCTCTAGTTCCTTTTTTCTTTCCTTATCATTCTTTTCTGCAAATTCATCTATTTTCACATTTTCATTTTCAATGATTTTGTTAGATGACTTGTTAAGACATTTATAAGCCTTGCTTTTTGTTGAATACCCTAGGAAGATACCTTCTTCACTTTTGTAGTCAATTTTTCTATTTCTATCATCCTTCAATATTTAACATTGACTACCAAAGATTTTGAAGTAGCTTACATTGGGTGTATGACCATACCAAAGCTCATAGGATGTCTTCTTTGTGTCCTTCAATTGTAATTTGTTTAATGTATAGACAGCAGTACTGACAGCTTCCCTCCAAAATGTTTGAGTGATGCTTTTCTCAATCATCAATGTTCTTGCATTGTCAACAATTTATCTATTTCTCCTCTCAGCAATTCCATTTTTCTGTGGTGTTCTCAGTGCAAAAAATTGTCTTTTAATTCCATGCTCATTGCAATAGTCAGTGAATTCTTTTGAAGTAAATTCCCCCCTCTATCTGACCTTAATAATTTTTATTTCTTTTCACTTTGTTTTTCTACCATTGCTTTGTACCATTTAAACATCTTAAATGCTTTTGATTTATCTTTTAAAAACATGTCTATCATCATTCTATAAAAATCATCAACAAAGAGAATAAAATACCTATCTCCATAGTAGCTCTTTGTCCTCATGGGTCCTCATAAATCTATATATACTAATTCTAGAATTGCAGTAGATGTATGGGTTTTTCTCTGGAAATTAGACTTTGTCATCTTACCTTTTTGACAATTCTTGCACATGATACGCTCGGGCTTAGTCATTTTCGGTAAGCCTCTGACATTCCTTTTATTTCTTATCTTTATCATGTTGCCAAAGTTCACATGACACAATATTTTGTGCCAAAACCATATGTCTTCATTTCTATCCATTAAACATGTGGTGTTAGTATCATCAAGATAGAAAAGGTTACCTTTAGTCCACTCACCGGTACCAATCAACCTTCCTGATTCATTGAAGATCTTTACCTTCTTATTTTCAAACGCTACTCTGTGACCTGAATTGTTCATCTGAGAAACACCTAACAAATTGTAATTCAGTCCTTTAACCTAGTAATGGTTCCTTTACCTTCGACTGGACAAGGTGTATCATATCCCATTCTCACTTAACCACCATTATAGTATTTAAAAGTCTCAAAATTTTGTTTATCACCATTCATATGGTGAGTTTAGTCACTATCTATGATTCAGACATATTTTTTACTCACTTTAGATATGAGTGCAGTTTCTACATACCTTTCTTCATCTTCATCATAATCATCCTTCATGGCTACAAGTACCATCTTGATGTCTTCTTCTGATTCGGTGTCGGTGTCAACAACTCTATTCTCAGCTAGGTAACAAGATTTATTCCCTTTGTCCTTGTAGTCTCAGGTATCTCTCTTGTCAGATTGTCGGTTGCTCCGGTAATCTCTATTTTCACCTTTATCAAACTTCTTCTCATAAGGTCTCTCATTTCCTCTATAATCTTCTCTTCGGTTTGGGCATCTTGCAGAAAAGTGTCCAACCTCTTTACAATTGAAACATATAGGTGGTAATTTAACTATGTATCTGTCTTTTCCTCTCTGCAATCTTCTAGCCATAAGTGCTTCAATCTCATCAAGTCCTTGATCCTCATTATCACTCTCACTATCATTTCTAACAACACATTTATGACTTGAGTTACTTATGTTTAGAGAATATTTGAATGCATATTCTATGGATGGTAAGACACTATTGTAAAAGTTATTCATCTCAAATGAAATTAGTCTACCAATCAGACTATCTAGAGTAACTATATTGTTTGCAACTAATCTCATTTCTTGAATAGTAGAAACTCTAATAGCATAACAGGCAATAAGGTTCTTAAGATTTTTCTTACCACTGTCTCCTCTTCAAGTACACCTCCAACTCCTCAGATGGCATTTACTACCTCTTTGATTATGCGGCTATACTGAGTAATGTTTTCTCCTTCTTTCACCCTTAGGTTATCAAACCTCCTTCTTAGAATTTATACCTTTTCTCTGAGTACATTGGCATCTCCTCCATGTATAAGCTTCAACTTATCCCACATTTTCTTTGGAGAGGTGAAGGTTTTGAAATCTTCAAACTCAGCATCAGAGAGTGATGATGCAAGTTCTATCATCATGTAGTTATGCTCATGCTTGACTCTTAATTGCTAAAGAGTATGAGGTCATGTAGGCAACACATATTCAGTATCTAAGTATTGAACAATATCATTTCCAATACCTGATAGGTGGAGTCTTATTCTACTTTTCCATGATGCAAAGTTGTCTTTATTCAACTTGGGCACATCTCGTCTATTCATATTGTGATCTTTTGCTTGAGCTGTTAAACTCCCTTTCTAAGCACACAAGCTTTGATACCAATTGTTACTAATAACTTAGAGGAGGGGGTGAATCAGTGGCCTCAAAAATATTCCAATAATCAACCCTTAAAACTTAGTACCACAATATTGTACCTCTAGTTATCTTCAGTCCTATAAGATGAATGCCTCTAAATACTTATATCAAATTACTACTACTCAGACTGCTTTGTAAAACCTTCTACTGTATGTTTACCGAATAGCAGTCTGTTAATTTACTGAAAGATAGTAAATTATCTAGAGTATACCAATCAATCCATTTAAATTAAGGGTAATGGAAAACACTAAATTATTGAGTCATAAACACATTGACACATGGATTTTAACGTGGAAACCCTGTTAAGGGAAAAACCACTTGGGACCGATAACCCAAAATTTTCACTCTTTTGAAGTGAGCTCAGTGAAGAGCCAACCCTATTAAAGGTTACAAACACATTGTTACATGTGACCTTGGTAGAGGATTTAAAATTTTAGTTTGTCACTTGATATCGGGCATCTCTATGCTACCTTCCTTGATCAAACACTCACTTGGCCTATCAATTGATATCTAGCATCTCATGCTATCTTCATGATCAAATTTTTTGATTCTCCTTGGGATGGATCTCAATATAGAAAGGATCTTTAAATCCCACTTGGTTAAGAGACTTTTTGAATCAATGGTTAAACTGAAATAGTATGATCTGTTCACATATACAACTTATACTTGTAGATTTTTAGATCTATTGTAGTCTCACAAAACTATTCTGATCAATATAACTCTATTTATACCTTTTCTCCACTTTGATTTTTCTCGGTGATGCTATGCTTTGTTTCTCGGTGTCCACAAAAAACTTTAGCTCTTTCCTTAGCTTGTTGATCAGCACTATATGAAGTTTCTCTTCATCAGATTCTCTTCAACATCCTCTTTTTCTCCCCACACCAATTCGTAATGAATTGAATTTTCTCTTTATAGACATGATATCACCATTGTTAGGTTCTTGATCTTCTTGATCTTGGTGTGATCCACAATTCTTGCCAATTATATTTAAAGAAAAACTCTTGTTTTATCTCGCTAAGATCTTCTTGCCAACTGGACAAAACAACTTTAAATCAATTACTTATCTCTAGCTTATATTGTCGATGAAAACAATGATAACTACTAGTTAACTCTATATTTAGCTCTTCCAGCTAGATATTTTGTCATTTTTTAACTCAAGTTAATTTCGGTGTTTAACTCTTTGATAGCGTCGGTCAACACTCCAGTTCTTCTCAGGCTTCTCCATCGGTTTACACTATGTTTATGGCTGTCGGGCATGCCTATGATTCTACTCGTCTGTAATTCTCATCGGTGTTCTTGCTCAGGCATCACTGTGACTTGACTATTGGTGATCTCTATATGTTGGGTTCCACTAACCGTCGATGTTTGTAGTCACATTATGAATACTTGTCTTTTATGCATTACAAAAAGCATAATCTTTATCTCTCTGATTCTCTAAAGTCTTTGACACTTTTATTATAACCGATTAGATTATATAAAGTTGACATCAATGATAATATAATACATTAACTAATTTAATGTCTTGCATTATCCTTCTACATTTTTGTGATCAACTTAACATCTTAGTTTTAGTTATTGAACCTGACTTGATGATTGATGCACATACCTCATAAATTGTGGTAGAGAACTTATTATTAATAGGTTTTTCATCTTTTTCAGTGTCCTCTATGTCTTCCTTACTTTTGATGAACTTTCTTCTTTTTGTCGGTGCCTGTCTCTCGGTTTGAGGCTTTATTTTTTTAGTTCTTACTTGACCTTTCTTGACCGATGATGAACGTGCACTTTTAGATGTCTGACTTATATTCCTTGATGTAGTAGTGGTCCTTGGTTTCTTTTCTGGTGGTGGTGCATTGGACTCTAGAGATTTAGACTCACTCAATTTTTCTTCTTCACCAACAAGTCATTTTCCCTCAGTGTCATCCTTTTTTTCTGACTCTTCATCATCTGCCGAAAACTTCTTCTTAAGTGTCTTTACCATTTTCTCTTTCTTTCTATCAATTTTATTCATAACTAAGCCTATTTTTATTCTTTCCTTGGTTTCCTCTTAGGTTCCAAACCTTTTTTGTGACTTGTCCAATGGTTCATTTAACAATTCTTCAATAGCATTGGTGGCTTGATCTATGTTGACCTCATAGTCAAGTGGTGCTAACCATGCTATCCTTAGTATAACTAGTTTGGTAAAGGTGTTATTGGTGTCCACCATAAAACAAATTTCTATCTTATACTTTTCTACTAGTTGTCCTGGTATCCTCATCCTTTTCTACATTCTTTCCTTAAATATAGTAAAGTATTCATCCATAACTGATGCAATGTTGTCACCTAATGACTTGATGAATTCACTAATTTGAATTGTCATTGGTTAAGTAGTATCCCAGTTGACATTACCGATAGATGGAAAGAAGTTCTAGAAATAGAAAAAAGTACATATTAGAAGTGATCCAAACTTACATGAATTGGACTTTGTAGACCTTATTGTCCCCATTTTCTCATCTAATTGCTTTAGTAGAAGCTTGGACATATCTAATTTTAGACCCTTCTTTACAATCTTGTAAGCAGTGTCAACTGCTCCACATGCTATGATGTTTAACCTGCTAGATTGGTATATCTTGTATCCTAGTACACATGCACCAAAATTTAGTTCTAGATCGGTGATGGTGTTTACCTTCAATCCTCTATTATCGCATACTGCACCTGTCATCTTCTCAATCTTGGGGCGAGGAGGATGTTTAAGTGCCTTGGCCTTGTCAGTTATGGGATAACTGGTCATGGTGTGTATGACATCTCTTGTGATTAGTTTTGGATCTTCCAGGTACATCTTTCAGTCATGCACTCTTCTTAGCACTATCCAAATCCATTCAGTTTTAAACTCCTTTAGGAACATTATGGAACATGTCATCCCTTTAACCTCAATGTGTTTATGTTCCTCCTTGATGGTTCCACCTATGCAAAGCTTCTTGTAAGCTTTCTCAACCTCAAAATCTCATATCTCGGTGATCTTACAAGGTATGTAGGCTCAGACATCCTCCATCAATAAAACCCTAGGTGGAATTCCAAATAATGTACCAGAGTCGTCGGGTTGCAAAGAAACCTATGGACAGATTTTGTACTTAGGTTCTTCACAAGTGGAGTTCTTGATCAGATTAACCTTCTTCTCTTTGGCATTCTTGATCTTGGAAACTCATGAAGTGGTTGCCATCATTTATGATAAATTAGGCCTTTTCCTATAAAACACACTGTGAGCTCGGTGAATCTAGTTACTTACTTTAACTTGTTGTAGCTTTTGTTGATCAGAATCTGAATGTCATGAATATTCTTGGAATGCTCTGCAATCTGGGTGCTCTATTTTTCTCTACGCTACTCTACTCCACTTCTCAATCACTTTGTGAATAATGAGCTCTTACATCACCCTATTTATAGATGATTCCCTAAGTGGCATCATTAATGCTCTACCCACTTCTCAGTGTTTGAAGATAGGGTCACTCAGGTATCACACAAACTTTTGGCTCGAAGTAATTGACAAATCACTTGAACTTTCATAGGTTTACTGATGGTGCTTGGTAAGTGGTGAAGACTTCAATGTATTTTACATGATTACTGATGAGTCTCGAGTTACATTGATTAACTTGGTTTTCACATGTACACCGACGATTCTTAGTATGTATTGAGTGGCAGGATTGCATTCACAGAATCATAACAAGTAATACCATAGTGCATCTTTAATCATGCTAGTTTGGCATTTTTAACTATGTATAATGGAACTAATGTAAATTATAACTTAGGATAGTGCAGTTCCATACTTACTTGTTCATCTTAGGTGGGGGTGGTGATGTCACCAGATCTATTGGATAAGGTGTCACCAATTTCATTTCTTGGTCTAGCATCATTAGTGTTTGTAACTTTCCTCCATATTTTGTTTCTCATCTTCCTGATGTCTTCAATGGCATTTTCATTGGCAAAGGTGCTTGTCTCTATCACTCGGTATCTACAGTCCTTGCTTAGATGACCAACTTTATGACAATGTAAACATGCCATTCTAGGCTTAGTCCAGCTCCTAGACTTTCTCATCCATTTTGTCATGCAGTTTGTAGCTATGTGTCCATATCTACCACATGCTATGCATTTTTTCCATGTATTTTAATCCCAAACATATGAGTTACCAACTATTTTTGGTTGATAAGAATTTTCTTGTTGTTTGGGATTCCATGCTTGCTTTCTCTTCTTCCTGCATTCAAGAAATGTGTGCCCATGAATTTTTCAAGTAGAATAGTATTTTTCCATGTAGGTTTCCTTATTTTCTTGTTTCACCTTAGATTTACATTCACATGCTTTATGTCCTTTCTTGTTACAGTTATAATGATTTCCTATGAATGAAGATGTGGATTTAAGAATACCTTTTATTTTTCTTCTGCAAACATTTGATGTGTGGCCTTGTTTTCCACAGTGATTGCATGACTGCTTTCTTGGTCTTGGATTTGTGTAGACATTATTTGGATCATCTTGGTATGGTGATTCTCCATTCTTTGTATATCCTAGTCTGGTATTTTTGTTGACTCTTCTTTGTCCATCCAGGTAATCATCCATTCTTTTGGTGCTTTATTCATCTCTCTTGATCATATCATTGTGTTGTTTTTGAATTCTCACTTCATGCTTCAGTCTTTCATTTTCTTCTCTTAGCTCACTAATAGCTTCCAGCTTTCCATTCAGTTCTATGTTCATTCGGTTTGCCTCCTGACTCATAAGAATAATCTGATTGGTGATCTCATGATGATGTTCACTAAGTGTTTGTATTTATGACTCTTTCTCTTGTATCTCTTCAATGATCTTCCTCCTGTCATCAATAGATATTGTTCTTTCTTGTTCAGCTTGTCTATCATTATTCATAACCTCAATCATTCTTACCATCTGTGTCTCTTGACTAATTTTTAGTGATTTCATTTATCCAGTCAGATGTTGATTGAGTTCATTTAGTCTTTTAATGATTCCTTTAGATGTGTCTAATGTATTTCTAGATGTAGACCCTGAAGACTCAAATAAATCATGTATCTCTTCTTCATGATAGTCTGTTTCATTATAGCAAGATGCCATAACCTCTCTTTCATCCATTAGTTGTCTCATCTTGACTCTAGTTTCTTCATATTGCTCATAGAAGATCTATATCTCTAACTTCTGATTCTCAATACTCTTTTCTAGCTTATACCTTTCCATTGTATGATCTTTTCTCTTAAGTATTTAAACTTTTCCAAATAAGAGATCTAGCTTTGATACCAATTTTTGAAAATATTGGAATGGTGTGTACTAAGAGGGGAGGGGTGAATCAGTACCCTTAAAACTTTTATCACTTAACCTTAATCCTTTATGTAATCAATTGCTTGTATTACCAACCATATATGCTTTTCTATCTTTATGCATGTATTATCAATTCATAAAATTAATTAGCATTTAAACATTCATAGAAACATTCATGAAATGTATTGACACATGACACAAGATTTGGTAACGCAGAAAACCCCTCTTAGAAGGTAAAAAATACGGTGGGATGAAACCCACAAAACTTCACTATCTACAGAATGGAAGGGGTTAGTTAAGGCTTACAAGTTTGATCACTTCTAATGATCTTACCCTGTTAGGAGTAACATGTGGAGACTGGTTAAGGTCTACTTTTTTAAGAGCTTTTAGCAACACCTTTTAGTGTGCACTTGGTTAAGAGATTTACAAAGGATTATTAAATCCACCTTTCACAAGGATTTCTTCTATTTGCTACAATTTTTAGAATGTAGTCAAAAATATTCATTGACCTGAGTATATGCAATCTAGAATTTCTTATTACAGATCCTTTAAATTTTACATTATAATTATCACCTATATTGATTGATCAATACCTTTTTTCTACTCGGTAGGCTTGGATCTTGTTCTTGATAACTGATTTCATCTTTGGTTGTTCTTCTGCATAAAAATTTGTCTCTAATACATAGAAGTGTCTGTATCTACAATCATCATCACCTCCATACGTTTTGATTGATTACACATTTATTTATACAATGAGTTTTACCTAAATGATTTTGACACATAACAATGATAACTCTATGTTCAAAGGTTTACAACTTGTTGTTGATCTCCTAGTTTGCATGTTTCCAATCAGTTAGATTGATTAAAACAATTACAATTAGATTGATTGTCCCTCAAGAAATGGATTTAAAGCTAATCAAAAAGATAAATATAAAACACAAGTGTTTTATATGGCATGGAAGTCAGATACACATTTATTAGGATTATAACTATCTCTTGGTAGACTAGTGCTCGGGTTGCTCTATAGTCTGTTGGGTTCCTCTGTTATTTGTTCTATCGGGTTACACTATAATATATTTTGTTGGGTTACATTGTAATCTATTATGTCGGGTTACACTGTAATTTGCTTGTTGAGTTCCTCTATCAGGTTACTTTGTCGGGTTCCTCTTGTAACATTTCTAGGTTGCACTAGTAAACTTTGTCATCGGGTTCCCTTGTGATCTTGTCTGTCGGGTTGCACTAAACCCATCTTTCAGTGTTGGTGTTACCGACAGTTTCAAAATTGTTTTCCTTTGCATACTAATGGAAAAATATGTCTTCAATATCCACCTTCATGTAGAGTAATTTCATAATGCACAATTTTACATCCAATATCATCAAAGAAAAGGCATAATGCTATTTTGGACATCAACTTGTATCAAAGCATAGGTTCACCATTGGTTTTCATATTATTTATTCTTGTAAGCATTGTTATAATAGGGGTTTTGCATCTTAATATAGTTGTTTTGATCATTTAGCATAGAAATTTGCATCAATCTTGCATCATAGATCACAACTTCATCCATCTTTTCATATTCCCATTTTATAGGTTTTCATTTGAGGATCATAATGCAGCTGAGAGCATACCTCAAATCCTTGTAATTAGAGATCCATATAACTCTCTTGAATTCTTTCATTTTGGATTGCTTAACTAGTTAGATCTAATGATTTTATTTGAAAGTATGTAAAATTAAAGTTTTATGAAGGTTTATATTTAAAATATTCACACACTTATTAAGAATTCCTTTCATTTATTGTTTATGTACTTGCATTAATGGAAAAATATTTTTTAAAAATCCATAATTTTTCTTTCATTTTCTTCATGTTTTACTTCTAGATTTGTTGTGTAATGCACATATTTTCTTGAGGTTATAGTGGCTTAACCTCCATTCTATCACTTTATCCCTCTCCTAAGGACCCTCCTATCCATGAAGACATATTGGTGCAAGAAGATGTTTTTAACCTTTCTCTCAATGATCTCTCTCTTTGGGGAGAAGTGTTGAAGATTGATGTTAACTCTTCTCTTAATATGTCCCTCCCCAATGAGAAAACCTTGGTAAAATTTTATGATTCCCCTCATGATACCTTACCATTCATTTCAATGAATTTCTATTTAGGAATGAATCTTTAGTGAATTATGATTATCCCTCTCATAAAGCTACTCTCAATGATCTCCCTATTTGTGATGAATCATCGGAAAATTATGTGGATTATTCTCTAGCCCATGAAATAGCCTTGATAAAAGAAGATGATATTGTGGTTGACATTTAATCTACTCCTTTTAGTGATCTTCCCTATAGAGATGACTCATTAATGATTGATCATTATCCTAAGATGTACCCCCTTTATGAGGATATTCTAGATCAACAGGAGGATATTATAAATACCTTTCTCAATATCACCTTACCTCAATTAAATGACACCATTTAGACATGAAGTATTGATGGAAATCCCTAATCCCCATTCTAAATATTTTCCTTCTCATAAGGATACCTTGGAAGAAGATGATAATATAATTACCAATTTCCTTGATTATCTCCCTCTAGAGATAAAATATTGAACCATCAAGAACCTAATCAAGTAAATTATAGCAATTTTTTGGGTAGTGAAAAGCCTAAAATTGTCTATTATCTTCGTCAAGATACCCCTCAACCTCAAAATAATCTAGTAATTATGGTGAAAGGTGCTCAAAAACTTGACTATCATGTGGTTACTCACACATATAACACAAGAAATAATAGAAAACCAAATAATTCTGTTGTTCCTCCTTCTCTTCCTATTTCTCAACCAGTTCTTCCTCCATCATAACGTCTCCCTATAAACCTTGGAAAGGAATATGATTTAGTAGAACAATTCTATGTTACTCCTACCAATATATATCTTTTTGATATTCTTAAAACTTCATTTACATACCGTGAAGTGTTACAATAAGCCTTAAGAGACATGATTGTTTCATCTTTTGTGAAAAATAATAAAGCTCAAATTGTGTTTTCTCAAGATGAGTTGCCTTCTAAAGAAATTCAAGATCAACATGATTTTCTTATTGTTTCTATTCTTATTAATGGTAATCTTATTTTAATAACTTTAATTTATAATGGATCCTGTCTTAATATTTGTAGCATTGATTTTTTGCATAAATTGAATCCAAATACTTCTTTAATAAAACTTGATTCTATTCCTATTTGTGGCTTTAACAATGCTTTTAAAAAACTTAAGGTGTTATAACCTTACCTGTTAAGGTAGGTCCTATTATTTTACCCACACCTATTGATGTCATGCCTGATACTCTCACTTATAATATTCTCTTAGGATGACCATGGATACATTCCATGTAATTTTTTCCTTCAAATATTCATTACAAATTGAACTTCATCTATAACAATATCATGTATACCCTTTTTGTTGATGATAAATTATAATGTTGTTTACAAACTAAACATGATTCTCAATCCATTCCTACAAAATTTAATAAATACATATCTTGTCCTCCTAAAGATATTCCTTCCCTTAAAAGTTACCTTTTAGAAGATTATTAGGTGAAATTAGACTTTATGCCATCTTTTTTGGGAGATTCAAAAGTTCCTAAGTTTAACACAAGACCCTTTAAAGGGCCTAGTGTGTCATTTGTTCAACCCAATTATCCTAACATTCCAACTAATAATCTTCAACATGGTTTTTTATGTGTGCAATAAATATTTAAGACTCATGAGAAACTTATATCCCACTTTCCTCTACAAGGTTTTAGATTTCAACCTCCTCCTTTGTCATCATCCCTTCCCTTATCAACTAATACTTTTATGCCTAGCTTTAATCAAGAGAGAATTTTTCCAGACCTTCTTCATACTAAGTTTAATAATCAAACCTAAAAAAAGAAGAAACATAGCCAAAACCTTGTGAATCTTCCATTTTTCATGTATTATTGATATCATGACCACTCCATGATGGGTGAGGTCATTAATGTCACAACCCATATTATTTAATTATTCAATAATCAAACCAGGTGTGTCTTAGAGATGTATGTGATAAATAGGGTCACAAATTTGGGGGATTTTGCATTGTAAAAAATGACTTTAGTTTGGGTCATGCTCTGTTAGGAGCTCTCTAGAATTATATTTCTACAACTAATTTCTAAACTATAAATGCCTTCCAAATCTTTCCTTTCAACTAAACTTAATGCCTAGTGGATCTTAAACTAAGAATCGACTAATAGTAGCTTGGTTTGGATAGAGTTTCACCAAAATTAGCTCATGGAATTCTTAATAACTTTTTAAATTCAATAGCTAATCTAACCAATAGAGTTCAAAGCTAATCTAATGAACATGATATAGGCTTAAACTAAAGTGTTAGAAATGAAATTTATGCTATACTTGTAGAAATCTAGAAATATATTATAAAGAACACATATAGAATAAAATCTAAATTCCATAAACATGTTCCAAAAAAGCTTCTATCCAAACTTAACCTCCAAGAACATTCTTAATCACTAAAATTGTACAAAAACAATTGAATCTAAACTAGAATGAAATTACTCTTCATATTTTAAAGCTAAATATGAAACAAAATATTAATCTATCAACCCACTACAACAATTGAATCTATACCAATTGAAACTACAACAATTGAAACATCGTGCATGATACTAAAAAAATCAAGGTGGACCTTAAAGAGCAGGAAAAAATTGTCAACATGATTAGAAAGGTGAACTTTGGTGACAAGCCCCTGGCTACCAGCTTGGAAGATTGGATGGAAGTTGTGTGCAAAGGTGATTCCTTCGGGGATCTCAATGGCACTGTCCTCCAAATAGAAAAGAAGTTGAATGATTTGAGCAAGGAGGTCAAGGACAACAACTATGAAGCCAAGACTACTAACTTGGAGAGTAAAGTGGAGAAGTTGGTAAGCACTCTGAAGAAAATCAGTGAGTAGAGCTTCCAAATTCTAATAGCCTCTACAGACCACAATAAGAATCTGGTTACCAAAATGGAGCAAAATAGGGGAGAGGAAGCCAAGGAGATAACAAAAAGAACTAGGTCTGGTAAAAGAACTCGCACCAGCACCAGAAAGAAGGATGTTGATCATGAGGATTTTAAGGCATCTACAAGAAACATGGAGCTCCTAGTCATCTAGGCTAAAGAACTGATGAAAACTTGCTAGTTTTTGCCTTGCTTTCTTTTTGTTGTATTTTATTACTGTTGTATGTTTTCTGTCTTTTGTATTTGTCTTCTTTTAGGGCCTTGGGCCTATGTATCTTCGGGTGTTGTAGAAAATTTTGGTTTTGTTCTCTAATGTTTATCCTATTATTTTTTTGTAAAACTTTTCGGGTCCTTTCAAAACCTATTTTTACTTAATCAAAACAATTGAAACTACACATATCTAAACTTACACTTTGAATTTTAATTACAATCAAATGAACTACTTCTAAATTAATTCCCTTAAAAAATATAAATGAATAGAACAAACAAACACAAGATGACCTCCCTTCGGTTGAGCGAGCCCTGCTCTTCCTCTAATGGGATCTCAACACAACAAATAAGATCAACTAATAATTTACATTCAATTAGGCCCCATAAGGATGTGAAATAGGGTTTGATTACAAAATAAAAATGTTGAAATGAAATTACTACTAACTATCTTCTCTTACTAACTAATGAACTATAAGAGGATATATAGACATCCATTATTCAAAATTCAAATCTATCATGTTACCCACCTAGAAGGGTAACAACTACAAACAAAACTACTGAAACTAGATGTTTCGATGAAAACCCAACACCACATCATAGTGAAACTAAGAGTTTAAAATTAAAATGACAAAGTGAAGAAAAGTCACAAACGATCTTTAAGACTAGAGAAATCAAGTTTTCTATGTGGTCATGCCATTGATGAACAATTCCACCTTGCAAATTTTATTTTCAAATCTAAAACTGAATTCAAGAGCACTAGGCACAAATATAGGAATAGATTCATAAAGAAATGGTAATTTTATGTACCTTCCTAAAAAGTAAGAACTTAATTTGTGCTCATTTTGGGACTATTTTGAGTCCTCTTTAGTGTGTAGGACCTCATATTGCACATAAATGCATAATTAATCAGATATAGGTCCTCCTCCTTCTCCAAACCCGAGGTTGCCTCCAATTTCTATCCATATTTTCCCATTTGTCCATCCTTTCATAATTCATTTCCCTCTTAGGTCCTTTTACATGCATTTTACATCTCGGGATTGGCCCTGATTTCTTGATAAACCAAGGCTTTCAGATCTCCCTTTTAGAAGACAACCCAAGGTCTCAAGCTAGCTTTGAAGAAGTCTACCTAGACAAGGCTGAATTGGGTCGGCCTTGTCCTAGACTTGGCCGACTTGGGTCAGCCTTGTCCTAGGGCCTTTTTATTTAGTGTGCTCCGGCCCTATGTGGGGTTGTTTCTCCTAGGTGCTTAATTGGGGTTGCCTCACAAAATCTGAGCCCCAAAATGTGTATAAAAGGAGACCTATTCCTCTCATTTTGACATCTCATCTTCATGAAAGAATTATTGAACAAGCTACGGTGTGTCCAATTCATTCAAGTGCAAGAAAGCATCCATTGAAGGCATCCATTATCAAGCATTGAATATCATCAAGAACTCAAGTGCAAGGAATCCATTCAAGCATCTCAAGTCTTCATTCCATCATTCCATCATGCATTCAAAGCATTTCCTTCCATAGATCTAGCTCTCTTACCCATTGAAGGCTAAGAAAAGAAGTTTTCAATCAAGGAAGGAGATCTACATCCGTACACCAAGTCTTCCTCTTCTTCCTCTTCTTCAATTCAACTTTGAGGCAAATTACAATATCTACTGTTGGAATACTAAGATTTGTGAGGGGGGAGGGGAGGGGGGGTTGAATCATTTATATTTGATACATTTAAAAAATTTCACTTTTCCATTAACATATGCAATGATTTCATCAGCAACATTAGATTTATGTGCGTTAAGTGCAAGACAATATTAACAATCATACATGCACACATCAAAACTATTGACCTCACAAGAAAAGATGATGCCTCACATAGCATACATTCGAGCCTCACTTAGCCAAGGTAATGCCTCACGTACAACACATAGCCTCACATAGCCAAACCAAACTACCTCACTAGAAAATACACTTTGTCTCACATAGAATTTTATAGAAGCACCCATTTCCCCATCAAAGTACATAAAAAATAAATGATTTAGTTCAGAAGGTTACTCTATTTCAATACATAGCTTTAACTGTAGCATCTTAGAAACATATACTTCACTATTATCAAAATACTTTGAATCACTACTTCAACATCTGAGATAAACAAAATCTCAACTTTCAGTCTTCTATAGAATCTTCACAAATCTATAATTAGAGATGTTTTCACATGTTTCATATTACTATCAGAATCACTAAGTCATAAACAACATTTTTATATAACAACTCTTCCTTTTTCTGACAGAATATTGATTGAGTTGACTCACAAAATTCATGAAAGAATTCAATCAATGACAAACACAAATATGTTTTCCACAACTTGCCATACATTTATTGATTCATTGGTAACTTTGTGTACATCTTTAATTTTGAAAGAAAGTGATCTTCCCTTCTCAAATATTGAATTTTCACAATCACAAGTATGTTCACTTAATAAAACAACATTAACCAGGAGACCCTTTTTATTTGAATGACCAAATACTCATCACAAATGTTCTTGTAGATAGCTTATCAAAAAAAATCATTTTTATCCAAATCGGGTTGTCAGTTTTACTCAAATAGACATGCAATTTTTCATTTATAAAGTTGACCGGCTTTCCTTCATTTCAAAGACTTTTTATTTACCATTTTCTATAATTTATAAAGACATCGCTAGTCACTCTTCTTTTCGTCAACACTATTCACAATTTTTTTTAACAATATTTCCTCCTTTTCAGGAAGAAAATAGAAGACTTTTATGAAACAAACTGATTTCCTTAATTACTTGGCAATAATTTCATTTCTTTAATAAACTGTTTCTTTGTAGACAAAGATTTCCTTCTTTAACAAACTAATTAAAACATTAATATCATAGTAGTTCTCTTTATGAATTTGGTTCTTTAAACCAATAACATGGTTATTAAAAACATGATCAACTCTAATCTTTGTCAATGAATACTACAATTTTTTTAGGTATCAATAGACTTATCAGTTCTGTTGATATACCAAGCTTTCTGTTGTTGTTATATTTTTAGACATTGTTCTTGTAGTTGTTCACTGTCCAAGACAAATTTCCTGTCCCCCAAATGATAGGAAATAACTCTGATTCCTATAGCAACAACTTACAACTTATTTATGATATTAATCATCATTCCATTTATATTGATCAATTGACTTAAATGCAACCAAATTGATATGACATTTCATCTTGCAATTGCAATATCATCAAACATACTGATCTCCTTTTTGACATCAATGAAAAACATGTCAAAGATCAACATTTAATAGATGATTTTTTGTCTTACATGATTTCCCTTTTGGTTTTATGCTGAGTCAAAGCTATTGCATCAACATTCTTGATCACATATTTAGAGTCAATTGCATCTACATGGTATGTTATACAATATTGTTTAGATCTAATCTATGCTACATGTCAGTATTATTTCAATTAAATCTATTTAATTTCAAGGTTAATTCCTATGCATAGGCTTGAACAAGGAAAGCTCCTTCACACAAAAATTTCCCCTTCCTTTCTATGTGTAGGAACAGGTGGCAGGGTTTTGGACCCATATTTTTAGAGTCTCAAAACTAGTGACATGTTTTCTTTAGATTCACCATTTTTTGTGCCTCTAGGACAAGGTCAAATTTCTTGGACAAGGCCGATTTGAGTCAGTATTGTCCTTAGAATCTACATTTTTCACAGCTGGAAGCTACAAGTCTCAATGTTCTAGATCCATAACCATTTATGTTTTCATGAGTTTTATGATAGTTAAACCTAGATTTGAAATTCTTGTTCTCTCCGAAGTTTTAAGGTGAGTTATCCCTTTCTATTTCCTCTTTGATTTACTTTTATAGATCAGATTTACATTTATTTAATCACTCATTAGATTTACATATCATTGTCATCTCTATCATAAGGAATAAAAAATGCCACATTGTGTGGATCATGATTTTGCACCCTTACTCTTTAGGTTGTGTTAATCGGATTCACTTTGTTGAGGGTTTTGTATTCCAATGTATGTTGAACTTTGTGGTCTACCATTGATTACCATATTCTATATTAAATTTTGGTGAACCTAACTTATGACATTTCCATTCTAATTTTGGTGTTAGATTCCCTTTTGCGTTTAGATCTACTTTGTATGCATTGTGTTGATCACTATTTTGTTACATTGTATGCATCTAGATCTCTATCTTATACCTTTCATTTGTTTCTTATGTTTCCTTTTACATTGTTTTATTCAATATATTTTCATTGTGAAAAAGACCAAAAATTGCATCATAGATCTAGTTCATTCTTAGATTACATTGCATTGCATTTTGTCCAAACAATACAAAAATATTTCATCTCTAGTTATTGTATTTCATTTACAATAAAATTGTTATATTTATTTTCTTGTTCAATTTCAAGTTTTCTTCAAGATTTCCAAGATGCCCATTTTACGCATATGATTACAATTTAGTTCTTCCTTCCTATAGTGTTCACCCTTCCAAAATTTATCCCAATGTTGTGATTCCCACCATTCCTTGTAAAGATCTCCCTCTTATCAAAGAGGCCTTCAATAACAATGATAATCTTTCTTCTACAATGTCTCTTCCTTATAAGGATCATTTGATGCAAAAGAATGATAACATGAATATTTCTCCTAATGATACCCCACTTCCTATGAGTTTCATTGACATTCCTTTTATAGATAGGGCCTTGATGAGTTATGTTTGTTCTTCTCCTAAACATGCCTTAGAATTATAGGATAACATCACTGATTCTTTTTCTTTTCCTAAGGAATCCTTTCATATTAATTAACATAATCAATATAATACCATTAAAGATATCCCTCAAAACAAATCATGGATTGTTATACAAAGTTCTCTGAAACCAGATTATCAAACAGTACCATACATCTACAACAATACTCAAGAGGATAATATGCTTGATGACTTTCTTTCTACAAACCCAACTATAGAACATAAGGAGCCTAATCAAATTGACTCTATTCAATCTCCATTTCCTTCTTCACTTTTTTCTCCAATACGAACATGTGGACCATCAACTCTTCAAGATGATGATTGGGGAACCTTAGATTTCATACCAATATTCCATAGCAAGAATAAGACCCTTGAATTTGAGAATCAAACAACTCCATTTGATGAATGTGTGGATATTGATTGTTCCTCTTTAAATTTCAATCCCATTCCACCTAGAGGATCCTCTTATACTACTGATACATCAAACCTTCCTAATGAGCATTGTTGTTTAAAAGAAACTTTAGGTTTACAACCTTCTCATTTTCTGAATCAATCTATACATTTCTCCTCACAACAAGAGACTTTTATTTTAGCTTCTTAAGGCCAACTTAATTACTCTTCCTTTAAAAAACAAGTGCAAAAATAGAAAACTCAAACAATATATTTCTTCCATTTGTATGTTTTATCAAATTCATTGTCATAAGACTAATGAATGTTATGATTTGAAGTGTAAAATTCAAGAATTCATTGATTGTGGTATGATTCAAATAACTTGAAAGAATGAATGACACCTTTTTCATGACCATTCTACATAATAACTATATCCTATTACGTTTCTCATCACTATGTGACATTGCTAAGTCTATCCTTTGTAGGCTCATTGTCATTTATGGTGATGCAATTTTAGGTGCAATCATAATTTGTGAGAAACATAATAGTCCTTTTCCTCGTCTCATCACTTGTGGGGAAAGGGTATTATTTCACTCTCCTATTTATCTCAAAGGCTCCATTTTCTCCCTTTGTTGAATCATTTCTTTTATATGATGAAATTATTTCTTGTATGCATTTGTTGTTGTTGTTAGTAATAATTGAGAGGGGGGGTGAATCAGTGGCCTCAGAAATTTATCCAATTTAAACTTTAATCCACCAATCAATACTTCTCAAATTATTAAGTCCCAACAAGATGCATGCCTTTGAAATACTTGAAACAAATAACTGTCTGTCGGTTTACCTTGTCTGTCCTTATCCTCCTTGATAACCGATAAGCAGTAAATTGTATTTACTGATACTCAGTAAATATGCAGAGTATACCAGTCAATCCATAAATGAATATGAAGAATGTAAAACAATAAAGTAATAAACCATACGCACATAACACAACAATTTTAACATGGAAACCCTATTAAGTGAAAAACCATTGGGACCGGTACCCCAAATTTTCACTTTTCCGAAGTGAGCCCTGTTAGGAGCCAACCCTGTTAAAGGTTACAAACACACGGTTAAGTGTGACCTTGTTAGAGTATTTCTATACATAGGTTGTCACTAAGTATCTGGCATCTATGCTACCATGCTTAAATTAGTCTCATGACTATCAATAGGTTTTATGCAAATCTTACTACCATCCTTGAATCAGCCTCCTTCTTAAACTGTCAATAGGCTTTAGGTAAGACCGGTGCTACTATCATGAGTCAACCTTCTGGTAATCTGTTAGGATATACCTCAATTACAAAATACTGTTAAGTCCTGCTCTGTTAAGAGACTTAACGCTTCAATGGTTAAATTGAAACAAAATGACCTGTTTCTAATGCAACTAAATTATAGATTTTTAGATCTATTTACTTACAATATCTTTCTGATCAATGTATCAATATGATTCCTTTATACTTAACTCTTTCTGCTTTGTGATGTTGTGCTTTCCTGTCCGTCGGTGTCTGTAGAATTCTTTAGCTCTCCCTCAGCTTGATTGATCAGGACTGCATGAATTTAATCCTTCATCAGTTTGTCTTCAGCATCTTCTATTAGTTCACTCCCCCATGTGTCTAATTTCTTATGGACCACACAGAGAATGAAAAATGTTTGTCTCTTAAATAGACATGATATTCCTTAATTCTTGGTTCTTGATTCTTGGCATGAAAAACAATCCAGCCAAATTGATTTACGGCTTTAACTCCTAATTTATCTCATAGTTATCTTCTTTCCAACTGTGTAAATCATATTTAAATCACTTACTTAACTGTGGTCGAATAAAAAAAATCAACAACCAGTTGAGTCTATCTTTTAGCTCTTCTAGCTAGATATTTTGTCATTTTCTGATCTCTTTGTTCTGTCGGTCAATTCTACAGTTCGTTGCCGGTGACAACTACCAATTTTGTCAGTGTCCCTTTAGTTAGCTTTGGGATCTTCATCCGTTGGGCATCCTTTGATTTTTCTTTGTCGAGAAACACTGTCTTCTGCTCGTCGGGCATCACTGTGACTTTATCTCTATATTTACCGATGGTGTGCGCTCCGCCGGTGTAGTCTATCACTTTAGTGAATACTTGAATTTTATGCATTGCTGAAAGTATAACCTCTATTATATTGATTCTCTGAAGTGTTTGCATTATGTATATGACCATACAGATGATATCAAGTTGACATCAATGACAATACAAACCATTAACTAATTTAATGTCTTGCATCATCTTCAACTTAATATAGTCAACCATTTAATCAGTTACATGTCATCAATCTCTCCCTTTGGCATTGATGGAAACATGCTATATTATCATAATATACTATTGCTAATACAATATGAAATACAATTGTTGAGATTCATCAAATTACCAAATAGTTTTTTTTGATAACCGATAAAATGTCTGACCACCGGTAAGCTCTGTGTAAGCTTAGATTTGATTCTTGTAGCTTTCCTTTTTCTTCTTCTGATGTGTTGTGACCTCTGTTGGTGTCAAGTTTCTCTTTGACTGTTGTGCTTCTTTGATGTCTCTGTCTTTTTTTTGCAACTTTTATATGAATTCTCTCCCTTTGGACATGATCTCTCCCTGTTTAGAGTAATAGTTTATGATGATAATATGGAAACATTCTCTCCCTTTGAAAATAATGCCAAACAAATATTTTACAAATATCTGACATTCTGTCAACCAATTGTTCTTTCCATAATATATTCCTTGAATATACCATATCCATTATTAATATGACAATATGCTCTAGTGCTTGGTTCTAATATATACCTTTTGTATATGGATGTAGCATTGAAGTTCAGCTTTTGCTTGCATCAATCATGAATGATTTTATGATAATATATGGTTGATGTAGCGTCTAGACCTTTTACTAACTGTTAGACATGGGTTTGACCCCTAGTCTTTTCCTCAGGTACTCAAATGTATCCTTGGGTAGTGGCTTGGTGAAGATATCATCCAATTGTTCTTTTGATTGCACTTATTCAAGTATCACCTCCTTTTCTTGAACTTGTTCTCTTAAATAATGATACTTGATGGCAATGTGTTTAGTCTTTGCATGCATGACTAGATTTTTGGAAATATTTATTGCACTAGTGTTATCACAAT
>MU228154.1:8235444-8277378 GCA_018584345.1 Thuja plicata | reverse complement strand
CATGTACAAGTTTCAACTTGTCCCACATTGTCTTTGCATTTTTGCAGTCTTTGACATCCTCAAATTCAGCATCAAAGAGTGAGGCTGAAAGCTCTATAACCATGCAGTTATGTTCATGCTTTACTCTCAATTGATCCACTATCAATGGTCCTATAGGAAACACATATTTAATATCTAAGTATTGAGTAATATCATTTCCAATACCTGATAAGTGAAGCTTTATCCTTCTTTTCCATGAAGCAAAGTTGTCTTTGTACAACTTGGGCACATCTCGTCTGTTCATCTTGTGATCTTTTACTTAGGTCTTGAAACCTTCCTTCTAAGCACAAAATCTCTGATACCAATTGTTTGTAATAACTGATGGGGGGGGTGGATCAGTGGCATCAAAAATTTATCCAATTTAAACTTTAATCCACCAATCAATACTTCTCAAATTATTAAGTCCCAACAAGATGCATGCCTTTGAAATACTTGAAACAAATAACTATCTGTCAGTTTACCTTGTCTATCCTTATTCTCCTTGATAACCGATAAGTAGTAAACTGTATTTACCAATACTCAGTAAATATGCAAAGTATACTAGTCAATCCATAAATGCATATGAAGAATGTAAAACAATAAAGTAATAAACCATACACAAATAACACAAGGATTTTAACATGGAAACCCTGTTAAGGGAAAAACCAATGGGACCAGTACCCCAAATTTTCACTCTTCTAAAGTGAGCCCTATTAGGATCCAACCCTGTTAAAGGTTAGAAAGACACGGTTAAGTGTGACCTTGTTAGAGGATTTTTATACATAGGTTGTCACTAAGTATCTGGCATCTACGCTACCATCCTTGAATCAGTCTCATGACTTTCAATAGGTTTTATACAAATCTTACTACCATCCTTGAATCAACCTCCTTCTTAGACTATTAATAGGCTTTAGGTAAGACCAGTACTACTATCATGAGTCAACCTTTTGGTAATCTGTTAGGATATACCTCAATTACAAAAGACTGTTAAGTCCTGCTCTGTTAGGAGACTTAATGCTTCAATGGTTAAACTGAAACAAAATGACCTGTTTCTAATGCAACTAAATTGCATATTTTCAGATCTATTTAATTACAATATCTTTCTGATCAATGTATCAATATGATTCCTTTATACTTAACTCTTTCTGCTCTATGATGTTGTGCTTTGCTTTCCGTTGGTGTCTGTAGAATTCTTTAGCTCTCCCTCAGCTTGATTCATCAGGACTGCATGAAGTTAATCATTCATCAGTTTCTCTTCAGCGTCTTCTATTAGTTCACTCCCCCATGTATCTGATTGCTTATGGACCACACAGAGAATGAAAAATGTTTCTCTCTTAAATAGACATGATATTCCTTAATTCTTGGTTCTTGATTCTTGGCGTGACAAACAATTCAGCCAAATTGATTTATGGCTTTAACTCCTGATTTATCTCATAGTTATCTTCTTTCCAACTGTGTAAATCATCTTTAAATCACTTACTCAACTATGGTCGAATAAAACAAATCAAACAACCAATTAATTCTATCTTTTAGCTTTGTCAGCTAGATATTTTGTCATTTTCTGATCTCTCTGTTCTGTCGGTCAATTCTGCAGTTCGTCGCCAGTGACAACTGCCATTTTTGTCGGTGTCACTTCAGTTAGCTTTGAGATCTCTGTCCGTCGAGCATCCTTTGATTCTACTTTTTCGGGCAACACTATCTTCTGCTCATTGAGCATCACTATGACTTTATCTCTGTATTTACCTATGATGTGCACTCCGCCGGTGTAGTCTGTCACTTTAGTGAATACTTGACTTTTATGCATTGTTGAAAGCATAACGTCTATTATATTGATTCTTTGAAGTCTTTTCATTATGTATATGACCATACAGATGATAACATGTTGACATCAATGACAATACAAACCATTAAGTGATTTAATGTCTTGCATCATCTTCAACTTAATATAGTCAACCATTTAATCAATTACATGTCATCAGTTGTACATAAGGATATTCTCTTTATCACTAGATTGACATCCTGATTTGCAACCTTGTCCTTTCTTGAAAATACATGTCTATTATAAATGAAACCACTTAGGTAGAATAATGTTTCATTCCTCTATCTCTCTTCCTATCCAATACATCCAATATACATTGTGATCTTTCATATTTTATAGTATGACATTCTTTCTTGCATACATTTATTTTTTTCCATGAGGATATTCTCTTTTCTAGGAGATTTACATCCCGAGTTGCACCCTTATGCTTTCTTGAAAGTGAATGTTTATTATAAAAGATCTATCACTTAGAGCTTATATTGGGTTATTATTTCTCCAATCTTTTTCTCCTTTCAAAGGATCCATTATCTCTTTGTTAATCATCTTTTTTTTTACTATGATATTCTCCCATGTATGGAATTATTGTTAGAGGATCTTTCTCCTTCATGAGATTAGTATCCTCCTTAAAATCTCTTTCTTACTTGGAAGTGTATATCTTGTACACTTTTGGTTGACCACTGAGTATACATAATGAGGAATCCTTTCTCCCTTCTTTTCATCTCTATGGGTTTTCTATTATTTAATGATTTTACATTCTTTTTGGCATGAGATACTTTGTTTCACGCAAGATACTAACATTTTTCCTTAAAAATATTTTTCATGCCTCAACAGGGTGTCTATCATTTAATAATCATATGTATTATCATTTCATTTCTTTCATTGTTGACTTTATTAATTTATATATGATGTATTTTCTATCATAATGAGTTTTTCTCTAATCTATAGCTTATTTTTCTTGGAATTGCATATCTATTATAAACTAGTCATCATTAAGAGTGTATTATATATTTTGTCTTTCCTTCACACTTGGTGGAAAGGATTTCTTGTACATTATTTTCTCTCTTGTCTAAGTATCTAATTTACTTAGTGCAATGGCATTTGTTTATCATGTGATATTATTTTATTATAAATAATTAATCGTTTTGATTCAAGATTCTCTCTTATACAAGAGGTGTGTATGCTTGATCACAACCTCTTATTTATTTTCAAAACTCTGTTAATTATAAAAATATTCCCTTAATATGTGTTTCAAAGTATGTCATCCTTCATCAAGAATCCCTATTTCTTCTATCAATAAGGGGCTAAATGGGTGCATTCTTGTTCTCCCCCCTCTTTGTCTTAAAGATTTTATCTTTTTTCAATAACTCCTCTTGAAGGTAGATGACTTGTAGACAAGATCTCTTCATTTCAATGGTCTCTTCCCACAAGTAATGGAGTATCCTTTCATGATTATCTATATTCTTAGATCATAATAGTTATCACTCTTAGCTAAGTTCATGGAATACATTTTTCATTTAAGGATATCTCTATGTTGTTGGAAGTAGGTATCCTTGATTCTCTTCCTTATGATGTCTCCTATGTTTCCATCATTAGGATTGGGGCATACATACAACCTTCCTTGTACATTATATGCATTTTTTGTTCATTTATCCATAGAAAGATCAGAAAACATGGATTCACATAGAAATTTCCATAAATACTAATCTTTGAATATGGATTCATAATAAATTTCTAAGGCTAATTCCTAGATAACGATTCATACATAATTTCCAAGAAACTAATCCCTGAATATGGATTCATATGGAATTTACAGAAGACTAATCCATAGACATGGATCCACATGGAGGCAATGGTTTCCATAAGATGGATCCCCCAAATACGCTCCATGCACAAAGATATTTTCAAGTCACCATGTGTGCAAAGTCTTTCAAGGTAAGAGTTGACTAGCATAAAACAATTTTCTAGGCTATCAATTCTCCTTTCCTTTCACTCTTTTCTCTCATGGTTATGCTAGTAGGTTAGCCCATGGAGTTTTTATCATCTTTGGCAGTGCTCTTGTTCTTCCTATGTGATCACTTGTGCTCTTGCAATAACTTTCCAGACATGATATTAGTGGATGGGACATTTCTGGCTAAGGTCTCCTTCACTAGTTGATTTGGAGTTTTGTTTTAATTATTTTGTGTCTTTTGTATTTTCTTTGTTTTTTGTGCCCTTGTGCATGGGTGCAGAGTTAAGATCCTTGTTTTGGGGGCTTACATCCTTAAACTTAGTGTTTTCCTACCTCTTTGCAATTCACCTATCTCTCTCTTTCTTCTCTCTCTTCCTTGATCATGAGCATGATTTTTTCTCATATCCTCACTAAAGTGAGGCCTAAATGTACCATCTTAAAAATTAATCACTTAATTTTGGCTCATATTGGGACCATTTTGATCCCACTTTAGTGTGTAGGACCTCACATTTCACTTAAATGCATAATTAATTTAGATAAAGGTCCTCCTCCTTCAAAATTGAGGTTGACTCCAATTTCTATTCATATTTTCTCATTTTTCCATCCATTCATAATTCATTTCCCTCTTAGGTCCTTTTACATGCATTTTAAATCTCAGGATTGGCCTTGATTTCTTGACAAACCAAGGCTTTCAAATCTCCCTTTTAGCACACAAACCTAGGTCTTGGGCTAGCTTTGAAGAAGTACACCTAGACAAGGCTGACTTGGGTCTGCCTTGTCCTAGACAATGTTGACTTAGAACGGCCTTGTCGTAGGGCCTTTTCATTTAGTGGGCTCTGGGTATTATGCAGTGTTGTTTCTCCTAGGTGCTTAATTGGGGTCGGCCTTGAAAAATTTGAGCCCTAAAATATGTATAAAAAGAGACCTCCTCCTCTCATTTTGACATCTCATCTTCATGAAAGCATTATTGAGAAAGCTATGGTGCATCCAAGGCATTAAAGTGCAAGAAAGAATCCATTATCAATCATTCAAGAATATCAAGAATTTAAGTGAAAGGAATCCATTCAAGCATCTCAAGTCTTCATTTCATCATGTATTCAATGAATTCCCTTCCATAGATCTATCTCTTTTACCCATTGAAGGCCAAGAAAAGGAGTTTTCAATCAAGGAAGAATATCTACATCCTTACACCAAGTCTTCCTCTTCTTCCTCTTCTTCAATTCAACATTGAGGTGAATTACAACATCTACTACATGAGGTTTTATCTGACATGATTTCCCTTTTGGTTTCATGTTGAGTAAAATCTATTGCATCAACATCAAATTGATCACATATTTAGAGTCAATTGCATCTACATGGTATTTTTTTTTTTATTACGGTAAAAGAAGGTTTTTAAGGGGCCTCAAAACCCTTTACAAGTAGATTCTTAGCAGGAATCTGAAACCCATCAAAGAATAAACTATGCTTAATAATTTACATTTTAAACCAGTAGACTAAGGATAGATAGCAACTAACCAAGATGAGACACTAAAACCCTAGCTATCCAAAGAACAGGAAAAAGCCTCACACCATTAATTTAACTGGGGTTTTAAAACTCCCCATACACATATCCAGGGTTTTTTCATGGAACCCAGAACCAACAAGACCAACAATAAAAGGAAACAATGCCCCAAACCCAGCCTTTAGCCCTAAACAAAAACAACCAGCATCTAGGATGGGCCCTTGAAAACTATCAACACTAACTAGCCTCACACAACAAACAAAGAAAAAATAAATAAAGGGGAAAACCACTGCCTCCCTGATCCTCATCATTAGTAATAGGTCTGAACCCTTCCAGCACCAAAGGAATACCTCCAACACTGTTCTGGTGTCTCAGCACTACCCACATAACCTACAAAACACAAACCCCCAACCACTTCCAGCTTTCCATTATGTGGTTACATGAAGGAGGAGACCACACTCTGCTACTAGCAAACTCCTCCCAGCAACCGCAAACCACCTCAATAGGCAGGGCCTTCACCTCAATAGAATCTTCCACCTTAATAGGATAAGAGGGAGAAGAGAACCAACCCCCAACCACTTCCAACTTTCCATCATGTGGTTACATGAAGGAGGAGACCACACTCTGCTACCAGCAAACTCCTCCTAGCAACCGCAAACCACCTCAATAGGTTGGGCCTTCACCTCAATAGAATCTACATGGTATTTTCTACTCTATTTTTTAGATCTAATCTCTGCTACATGTCAAAATTCTTTCAATTACATATATTTTATTTCAAGGTTAATTACTATACAGGGGCTTGACCAAGGCAAGCCCCTTCCCACAACAATTTCCCCTTCCTTTCTTTGTGTAGGAATAGGTGGCAGAGTTTTAGACTTTGATTTTTAGAGTCTCAAAACCAATGACAGGTCTGCATTAGAATTCACCAGTTTTTGTGCCTCTAAGACAAGGTCGAATTTCTTGGACAAGGCCAAATTTATTTGACAAGGTCGTCTTGATTCAACATTGTCATAGGAATCTACATTTTTCATAACTAGAAGCTACATGTTTCGGTGTTCTAGATCCAGAACTATTTTTGTTTTGAATATTTTTATGACATTAAAACCCAGATTTAAAATTCACGTGTTCTCTCCTAAGTTTCAAGGTGAGTTCTTCCTTTCTATTTCCTATTTCATTTACTTTCATAGATCATATTTACATTTCTTTAATAATTCATTACATTTACATATCATTGTCATCCCTATCATAAGGAATCACAAAAACCCCCACATTGTGTGGATCATGAATTTGTACCCTTACTCTTTTGGTTGTGCTAAACATATTCACTTTGTTGAGGGTTTTGTATTCCAATGTATGTGGAACTTGGTGGCCTACCATTGATCACCATTTTCTATATTACATTTTCTTATTCATTCAAGATTAAAAGTGTAAATTTAATACAAAACAATTCTTCAAATATTATCCCTAATTAGTCAGTCATAATGGAAAATTAAGAAAATGTATAAGCGAATATCCTACCACCATGCATAATAATTAATAAAGTATAATCAATTTTTATGAAAAAAAAATCAACTATCAAAAATATCATAGATTGTGCTCATCACTCTACTAATGAATGCCAAGCTTTGCATTACAAAATTTAAAAAACCATTGATTATGACATCACTCACATAACATGTAGGAATGAGTTGATTTTTTATCATGATTACTTTGACTAAAATTTAAGTTCCTATTATGTTTCTCCACACTATATGACATTGTTAGTGTTAGAGTAAAAAGTTATTTTCACTTATTAATTAAATCATTATTGATTTAATTATTAAGCCACCTCTTTATCTCTAGTTCACTTAAGCTAAGCTTTAGACATATAATAATTAATTCTTTATTAATTATTATCATGCAACCTAGGTTTCTCCACCTTTTGGTTTATTGATATCCTTTATAAGGATTGATCTCTTTGTAATTATTCATTCTTTTGTAATTCCCTCTATTCTCTCTCTGAATGAATATTTCATCTTTCATATCATTATGAGTTGTGTCTCCATTCTTTTCTTTTATGATAGGTATTTTGCATACAATGGATCTTGGTGATTGAATTCTTTGAATTATAACATGGTAGACATGTGTTCTTATAGATTTTCGTCATTCCTGAGCATTGTAGACATCTTTCTGTAGCATTTATTTTTTGCAAACACACTAAGATGAAGTGTCATCATTGCATATTTAAGATCTTGCACTTTTTGTGCATGTTTGTACTCGCACTACATTATAAAGTGCCATGGGGGGGGTTGATGTTTGCCTTATTTTCCATATACCTTTTTCAAGTGAGTGTTCCTTCCATGACATTAGATTCATTATGCGTGTTAAGAAATTGATCATGCATGACACCATCCTTTATATGAGATTTTACTTTCTTCAAATTGCAATTATTATGTACATCCTTTTTCAGTGTGCCTATCATACCTCTCTGTGCTTAGCATGATGGGGGGTATTTCTAGTTAGTTCTAATGCTTCCTTGGTTCGATTGAGTGAGATATGTATTCATTATGTGTTCCTATGTACTAGGCAGATGCAGTGGATGGGTACCTATGCATTTTGGTGAGATGGATCATTTACCATATGGACACTTCTTTCATTCCTATTTTGGAGGTATCCTTCCATCTTTTCATCAGCTCTTCATACTTTGGTGTTTTTTTCCATCTATATCTTTGATTTTCAATTTTTTCCTTTGTTTTCTATCTTGATTTGAGTAGTATCATTTGATGGCACTCATACAGATTACATTCTTCTTTACCTGGTCAGATTCTATTTCAGTGGAGGTTCTAGCAGTTATTCTTTGACAGTGTTTGCAACTTCATGCTTCAGTGATGTTCTACATGTTCTTATTTTGATAATCTCCTCCAACTTTGGTGTTTTTCCCATTTATATCTTCGAGTTCTGATGTTTTCCATCTTGATTCGAGTAGTTTGATTTGAGGGAACTAATGCAGATTATAGTCTTTCTACCTAATCTTTGTTCCTATTTTTTGGGACATTCTCTAGTTTTGATGCTTCTTCAGCCCTTCACTAGGCTTCATCTCTTTTTGGAGAGGGGTTTGTCCCACTAGGTTTTCTCCTTTTCTCCTCTTTAAAGAAATTTTTTTTACTTGGGTACCTGATTAGGCCATATTTTTGGGACCCATTTAGTGATATTGTGGCAACTGATCATGTAGTGGGTGTTGATATTTTGGCGACTTACCATTGTAAAACCCTAAAATGGTTGATTTTAGAGGTTTCCATAAAACACATGTTATAAGCGGCTGAGATGCATAATGCATTGAAATGTTCATGTATTTTTTTCTGGATAATAAGAAAGGTTGGATGGCTATGTAGGTGGACGTAGCTTAGGTTTTGGGTGAATCATGTTAAATCTGTGTGTTATCTATGTTCAGTTTTATTCTTCTTTTGTTTATGCATATAACTGTTTATTCTTATATTGTTCTGGATCTATCAAACCCTAACACCATTTCTTGCTTTTAGTCGTTGTTTATAGGTTTTTATCTTCTCCTTAAGTTTATCTTAAGGGGGGTTTTAGAATAAAATGGTATTTTCACTTATTAATTAAATCATTGTTGATTTAATTAATACGTCAACTCTTTATCTCTAGTTCACTTAAGCAAAAATTTAGGCATATAATAATTAATTCTTTATTAATTATTATCATGTAGCCTAGGTTTCTCCACCTTCTGGGTTTGTTTATCTCCTTTATAAGGATTGATCTATTTGTAATTATTAATTCTATTTTAGTTCCCTCTATTCTCTCTCTGAATGAATATTTCATCTTTCAGATCATTATGAGTTGTGTCTTCATTCTTTGCTTTTGTGACAGGTATTATGCATACAGTGGATCTTGGTGATTGAATTCTTTGAATTCTAACAGTTAGCCTCTCTATCGGGAGCTCATTTTCTTTCATGGTGTTAAGATTTCAAGTGTAATCATACTTTGTGAGAAATTTAATAGTCCTCCTCATTCTTATATTTGTCTCTACACTTGGTGGGGAATGGTAGTATTTGAATATCTCATCCTTTCTAAGGATTCATTTTCCCTTGGTTTAGTGGTATTTGTTTATCATTTGATATCTTTTCTTACATAGAATTGATATCTTTTCTTACATGAAATTGTTTATTTTGATTAAGGATTCTCTCTTATGCAAGAGGTGTGTATCCTTGATCACATCCTCTTCCTTGTTTCCAATTGTATGTCTAAACAAAAAAATCCCTTTCTTGGGGGCTAAAAGAGAGTCATCCTTCATTAAGAATCATTTTACCTTGGAATGGGGAAGGTGTGAATTCTTGTTCTATTTCCCCTTCTTTAGTCAATGATGTTGTTTTTGTTCAAGATGTTTTCCTCCTCTTTTCAACATCCTTCAAAAGGATTCTTTTAGACTTGTTGGATGATACCTCTTTGCTTTTGTTCCTTCCATGATCACATATGATTTGTGATCTCTTTGGATTGGATTGGGTGTTTCTTAGAGCATACCTCCTTTGTGTTAAAGGTTCTTTATCCTTGTTCTTTTTTTCCCTTAATATGTCAAAATAGTCCTATTTTTCCATCTTAAGGGGTGGGGCGCATATAAGTACTCCTTATTACAAATATTTTTATTACTTCAAGCATTTTAGGTAGATTAAACTAGCATAATATAATTTTCTAGGGCCAAATGACTCTCCTTTGTACATTTTTTGTCAACTTCCTGGGATATAATGCTTTCCTTGGAAATCCTTAGGATTGGTTGAACTAGCATAACACAACTTGCTAGCCCACTTTACCTCTCTTGTGTGCATATTTTCAAATATTATTTTACTAGCGTAGCACAACATGCTAGACCATCAACTCTATTTGTTCTAAATTTATCTCTTTTTTCAAGATGAGTTAACTAGCATAACATAACTTGTTAGACCATTGACTCTCTTAGTACCAAACTCTCTCATAGATCACCTATCATAAAAAAAAATAGGTAGTTTGTGTCATTCATGGTTTTCTTTCCTCTCCTCCATGACTCCATAACATAATAAACTTTTCTAGTAGATTGAATCATGGATTTTTTTCTTATCTTTGATGTGTTCTCTCACTCTTTCCATGTGAGCACTTATGCTTTTTTGATAACTTTCCATCATTATGTTAGCAATTAAGACATTTTATTTATTGAGGTCTCTTCAACTAGTTGACTTGGAACCTTAGTAAGATTTAGGCTTTTGTTTTTATTTAATGTGTTCTTGCACATGGTTTTATGAGTAAAGATCCTTTGTTTTGGGGCTTACATCCTTAAACTTCGCGATATCTTATCTCTTTACAATTTTCTTGCAATCTTTATCTCTTTCTTCTACTTTACTGTGAGCATGAGGTGGACTCATAATTGTGCTAAAGTGGGGGATAAATGTACCATCCTAAATTGTAAACACCTATAATTAGATGCTCAATTTAGCCTCATTTTAGTATGTATGGGTTCCCATATTGATTTGGCATCTTCGCTCAATTATACACTCTCCTAGCATTCATTGTACCTTTACTAATTTAAATTAATACTATGGGTCCTCTCTTAATTGGTTATGACCAAAATCTTATTTTGGCCATTTATTATAAGTATGCCCTTTAAATTATGTCATCTCCTTAGTTTAAGATGGGTCTTACCTCATTTTAAAGTTTGAGGAATATTTTCCAAATCTATTGATCTTACATCTACGCATGGTACATCTTTTCATAAATGAGAACCTATTATCTTGCTCCTATTAAAATTTTGTCAACTTTCAGCAAGAACGTGTTCATTTTTAAAATGAACATGTTCCCTCCTAGGCAAAATGTTCCCTCCTTGGCGATGTGTTCTCTCCTAGGTGACATATTCCCAACATTTTTGCCCAAAGTTTTGGGAGTGAGATTTGTTAGTTTTACTCTATGCAAAGGTATACCCCATATGAAAATATCATTTTTCTAAGTTAGCCTAAATATAATTTTTCTTTTAAATTTATATTTAAATGCCCCCCTTTCCATTCATTTAAATTTAAATCACAGTACAAGGAGATCATATCAATTCAAGAATCCAAGTCTTCAAGATTCAAGTCTTCAAGAATTTAAGATATTCTTCTTCTTCATCAAGCATTGCGGAAAACTAAAACATTCATGGTGCAAGCTAGCATGTCTTTCATGATTTCATGTTGGGTTTTTGTGGATTTCAAGCTATTTTTTTAATGCACCACCAAGGAACCCTCAAAATACAGGGTTAAATTATGTACATTTTTTTTTTAAAGCAAAGATATACATCAAGTTCATAAGAGCAATATAAACATGAACCACAAATAAATATGAAACCATAGAATTAAATCATGATCATCACACAATCATGCACAAGAAAAATACTCAAATGTACTTCCAAGGGTTCCAAGAGAACCGGAATACAAGAATGGATGGCTAAGTCACATTCAATCCACCATGTGAGAGTCTAGACCAAATCAACAAATCTCACAGGATAATCCCAAACCATCACCAATGGTTTCCAATCAAGGAGACAAGTCCATCCTCAGTGCATTCCAAAACAAGGATCATTTTAAGACCAAATTGGGAATTTAACCTAACATTGCTATACATAAACGGAAAAAAATATGTAAATAGTTGAAAACCATCCTGAGGACATAAGGAATTTAAATATGAAATTCATTTTTGCATAGACCTAGTTGAACACTGAACTGTCACATATGCACTAAACTGGTAAAAAAATGCACCAGAATAGAGAGCAAATGTGCTACTTTGTTTTGCACATGCGCTAGAATATTGGGCACATGCGCTAGAAGAATAGACAAATGTGCTAAAAGAAAAAATAGATACACTAATCTGCCCCAAAAAAACACCAAAAATAACTAAAAACCCTCTTGAATGAGGTTTTCTTAGTCTAATAATAGGGTAGGTTTGCCGAAACCAACATACGGCTAAACTATAAGGAATGTTCCACACCAAGAAGTACCAGATACCAACAATCGAGGTAATAATCACTATCTAACATAATAAATGCATTGAAAGAGTAAAGAGGGATAAAAATATTATATAATGCTAGGAACTCCATCACTAAAAGAATTTTTTCACCTATATACTAGTCCCTAGCAGTGGTAAATTACAATGCCACCCAATCATATGGTACCCTCACACTCACCCCACCGTGTTAATGGATATAGTCACTTGGCCAAAAATATATTGTACACATGCACAAGAAAGGATTGGCTAACACACATTCAATTCATAGATAGAACTCAAGGGATAGTACAAAGATTCCAATGCAATAACAATGAAGATAAAAAAATGTAAGTAGGTCAAAGTTACTACTCAAAACTAGACAAGGTATAGTGTCGAGACTCAAGAATGCAAGTTCATCACATGGCTTGTGGAAGCCCATGCAGTCTTGACCAATCCTTTTCTCATCAAGGAAAATCTACTATGTCAGCTCAACATGCAAAAATGAACATGATTATGCCAACTCAACATCCGCATATGGTCATGGCTATGCTAGCTCAATATCTGGAGATGGACACAAATATACTAGTACCATGTCACTCAGACAACCACAATACCAATGTCCATCTAGGTTTTGTTATATTTTTAAATATCATTTTATTTAATGTTATCAATTATTATAATTAAATCCACCAAGGGTTTCCTTAGGACCTCTTTCTATCTTATCCCATCTTGGAGAGACACTCTACATGACCTATTGGTCTAAATGCATTGTTCAACAAACTCAAAGCAAAGAGATGTCATACAACAAAAATGGGAGACAAGGTACACTCAATTGGACTCGCCAAGAGCTCGGGTCACTTGGACCTTGGCATAGGAGAATATTTCTACTACATGCCTAGATGCGGTCTCCATTGTACATCCACGCAACAAAAAAAGTCTCACACCCAAATGAAAAGAATAGGAGGAAAATCACTCCCAACACTCAAGGCAAGAAACTGAGTAACTACAATAAAAGACACAAATGCAAAAATACTCAATTGGCCACCATGCTAAGAGCTCATATTTAAAAATAATTAATCAAAAATCTCGCAAAGATGCGAGGAAAGCTCACAAACCACAAAATATTCTAAAATCCAAAAAATTGGTCAAAACTAGCAAAGGTTCCAAAATCATCATTTTACATCAAAGGGGTAAGTTCAAATCATGATAGCTATTACCTGGAATGTCCTCAATCCATTATGATATCATGATATTTTTATAATCATGGGAATATACTTATTCTAAAAGTCAAAACATGCCAAGCATGTTGGAAAACAAAACTAGAAGACATGCAAAACGAGGTGAGCTCAAAAACACCCAAAAACAAAACTCAAAATTAAGAAATGAAATTAAAACACAATTTCTTAAATACACCCAACATCATAAATATCCTATTAAATTCCCATTTTGAGAACGCACACAAAATGAGTAGCATAACTTTATGAAATTTGAATTTTCCAAATTACAAAATGTGAAATGCTACTAAAAACCCAACAAGGTAATGAAGAACAATGAGAATGTGGAGGAATGTTAATTCTCAACCCATGAATCTATAGCATTTTATTTCAAAATAAACAATGAATAAAATCTAAATATGTTAGATGCGCTACCTCACACCAAATAGAAAATAGAGAAATGAGGAAAGAAAAATAAAATGCCTATGAAAACATGAATGACTCCACAGAAAGAAAAGAAATGATGACACAAATCCAATAAGTCGCTACCCATGTGGATTCAACAAATAGATCAAACACAACAAGAAAATCAATGATTTTCTTCAAACCGACTTGGAGTAAAATCCAAATTTATGAAAAGAAAAAGTGGGGAAAATGACTTATTTTCTCAAATATAAAGTCATTTTTCCCGAAAATCCAAAAATACTTGAAAATTAAATCACTTAAATAATTTAAGAAACTACTAACTTCCCAAAATTAAATTAAATCAATTCCAATTAAATAGATTTCAACTATGGCTACTTTTCTAGTAAATAAAATTCAATCCCCAAAGAATTAAAAATTGACATTTAATTCTAGCTCAAGCAAAACAATTGTGGGAACTCTAAATGCACAGACATGTTTAACTGGTCTATCACGATATGCATATGAAATCTAAATTTACCAACACATACCAGAGGGATGATATAACAATTATTAATACACCATCCATATAGGGATGATAGTGGCTAAAGCATGAAAGACCAATGAAACTATCTCTTGTGCCACCGCCAGGGATAAGACATGCTCAAACCTGTAGCTTAAGAAGAATAGTGTCTAGTACATGTTCACTAAAACACACTAATATCAAGTATAATTTCTCATAGTAAAAATATCCAAAGCACATATAATAACAATAAAATAAAAATAATAACAGTAGGAATGAACGAATAAATTATGAGCGGGAGTGAGGAGAAAACGGGGAGTGGAGGCACATGGGCGGGAAACCATATTTCAAATTTTCCAGTGGGAAATACCAGTTTTGGAGATGTAGGTCCTTCTGCCATAGAGGGAATCTCTATGAATTCAAGGGGAGATTACAAGGAGAAGAAAAAACAAGATGGTCCTATGGGCTATGAGGACCCAGGTGGGGGTCCCATCACGGGAAAAGAGACAGTAAAATAGTCATCTCTTTTTCGAATCAAATGCTCAGGTAAGTCTATTTATCCTCCTGTGAGAAATATTTTGAATATTTCTAAAGGTAAATATGCAATAGCTCTTCTCGATCAAGTCATTGACCATAATATTAAAAGAATGGATAATTCTCTAGTTGGTCGATTCATCGGGGTTAGACCTAATATTGAAGTTGTTAGAGCCTTTGTTGATAAAAGATGGAAACTTAAAGGATAATTGGATGTAGTTTCTATGAACAAAGGCTATCTCTCATTCTTCTTCTCTTGCAAAGAAGATAGGAAGCAAACCATAAGTGGTGGACCATGGAGTATTGAAAAAAGTATTATGGTTTTACAGAAATGGTATCCTAATATGGCCCTTAATGAGGATTTCATAGTTCAAATCTCTATCTCGGTAAAGATCCTTGGGCTCCCTCTTGAGTACTAGAATGAATATTTTTTGTGGGAATATCTAGTTGATTTGGTCAATTGTTATCCATAGACCCTGTTATGATGTTAAGAAGAAGATTAACGCATGCTAGAATATGTGCTAGAATAATCCCTGAGGGTGATATGCTAGAGCAGATAGAAATGGAATCAAAACTTGGGAAATGGATTTAAAAACTTGAATATGAATCAATCCCATTTGCTTTCTTTCAATGCAAAAGGTGGGGCACTAGGAAAAAAATGTCCAAATAATACTATGAAGAAAACCCAGCAGAAAAAGGTGTAGAAATATGTCGGTAAGAATGGAGAACACTCATAAGGGGTATTAAGCTCCGATTCCAAGAGTAGGGAGGATAAACTTGATGAGGAGGAAAGATCTAAAAAATAAAATGAGGATAAGAAGGAAAATAATCTGGAACAAAATATCCATCACACAGAGATAGAAACTCATGTCAATCCTGATCTTGAAGTTGTAAAGTAGAATACAAATGAGATAAAGAAGATAAGGAATATTATTTAGGATACCTTTGAGTATGGTCATGAATAAATTATCATTTAGAAGATCAACAACTAGATGGTTGTGGAGGATAATCAGTCAACCACTCAAGAGGATGGAGAATATAATAGGCAACAGGGGGAGTCTGAGCTTAAAATATGGTACAATGAGTTCATTAACGCCCAACAAGATATAGTTCTGGGACCAGGCCTTTTTGAAATGACCTAAAATATCTCTCCCAATGTGAGGGATAAAGAAGGAAAAAAGCCTAATTAGGGGGATCAAGAAGAAATACACTGGGCTCTAGAAAGGCAGGAAAAAGATAACCCTTTCATTATGGTTGACAAAATTAAAGGTAAGAAGGGTATGGAAGCTAAATCTCAAAAAAAAAAAAAAATTAATATACCTAATGTTGGAGGAAGTCATCTTTCTCCACCAGGGAGGCCACCAAGTTCAAGGAAAAGAAATTAGGAGGCAGCTAGAAACATAGCGGATGGTACTCAAAATACCATCACTCAGGTGGGTATAACCTAAAAGAAATGAAGATCATATCATGGAATATCTTAGGGTTAAATAACCCCCATAATAAGGACTTAATTAGAAATATGGTTAGAGACAATAGACCTGATATTGTTTTGATTCGGGAAACTAAAATGTCTAAGGATAAGGTTGAAACTCTTGGTTTTTCAAAAATGGTATTATTTGTGGAGGTAGTTCGAAAGGAGCCTCAGGAGGTATAGCTACCATATGGAATGGTTATGTCATTAGAGGTGATGTCATCTATCAGGAAAACAATATGGCTAGCATCATATTTCAACACATCCAAGATGGCACTACTTGGATTCTCACAAACATTTATGCACCCAATACTTAGTATGGGAGAAGAAATTTTTGGAACAAAATTGACCAGGTTAGGAATTATTTTGCTAATGAAAGTTGGATTTTTATGGGATATTTTAATACTCCTCTTAAGGAAACCAAAAAAGTTGGAGGCAGCCAACCCAACTTGGAAAGAAGAATTGACTTGATGAATTTTATTACAAGACAAGCCCTTATTGATGTTGACTTACAAGGTGTCAAATTTACTTGGACCAACCAAAGAGATGGTGAGGGGCTTATCCAGGTAAAACTTGATAGAGCCCTTTTATATGATAATTGGTATCAATACTATAATTGATCCTTAACTACTTTTATTAGAGTGGGTTCTAACCACTACCCTCTTTCCTTCATGGCTGATCCAATCTCTAGGAAAAATAATTTTCCTTTTTGGTTTGAGAAAATGTGGACTATTCACCCGGATATGAGTCATGAAATTAGAGAGTGGTGGTAGCTCAAGATTGAAGGTACAATTATGTATAGATTAACTTATAAGCTGAAAAATGTTAAAGACAATATTAAGACTTGGAATAAGGAAACTTTTGGTAATATTTTCTCTTCCAAGGCTGACATTGTGATGGAAAATAAGGAATTTCATGATTCTATTCAATTGGATGGTTATACTAATACCACTAAAGAAACAAAGAGTGAAATCTTGATCAAATACCATGATATAGTGCACAAAGAAGAAATGTTTTGGAAGCAAAGATCTCATAATACTTGGTTAAGAGAACGGGATAGAAATTCCAAATTATTTCATATGACAGCACTCAAGAATAAAAAATCCAATAGAATATCTAAGCTCAATGTGTCTGGAAGATTTTTGGATAAGGAGGAAATTTCTAAGGGAGCTATGAAATACTTCTCTTCTTTGTTGACCCAGAATAACCAGTTGAACTGGGATCTTCAGCAGGATATATTGGCTAGTATCCCTAAAATTATTACTAACAATGACAACTTGAATCTTTGTGCTATTCCATCTAATGAAGAAATTAGGAAGGTTGTCTTCTCCTTTGAAGGTTGTAAATCCCTAGGCCTTGATGGATTCCCTATGTTTTTCTTCCAATATTTTTGGACTATTGTTCAAAAGGATGTTACCGATGTTGTCAAAGAGTTTTTTGGATCCAAAAGAATCCTCGATGATATTAATGGCACATTTATTTCTCTTGGTCCCAAAAAAGTGGGGGCTGACTCTATGGATCTTTTTCGGCCGATTAGCCTTTGAAAATCTTCCTACAATATTATATCTAAGGTGATTACTTCTAGAATTTTGACTCTTCTTCCTAGAATCATTTCTCATCAACAAACTCAGTTTGTCCTTGGTAAACATATTTTAGACTCCATCATTACTGATCATGAAAATATTCACTCTCTGATTATGGCAAGGAAAGAAGGGTTTATTTTTAAAAATGATCTCTCTAAAGCCTATGATAGAGTTGATTGGGTTTTTCTTCAAAAAAATCTCTTGTATTTTAGATTCAGTCTCAATCTTACTAAGATTATTTTGCAGCTTATCACTTCTCCTTCCTGCTTTGTTTTGGTTAATGGATCCCCCTCTCCTTTCTTTAAATCCTCAAGGGGTCTTAGGCTGGGAGATCCTCTCTCTCCTATGTTATTTTTTATTTTGGCTAAATTCTTGGGGAGATATATTGATAGTTCTATTCAAAAAGGAGACCTGAAAGGTCTTAGACCGTATTCTTCTAATTATGTGTGTTCCCATCATAAATTTGTGGATGATTCTGTCTTTCTGGGAGAAGCCTCTATATCTGAAGCCTAGATTCTCAACAAGATTCTCAATAATTATAGCAAGGCAACTGGAAAATCTATTAATTGGGATAAAAGCTACATCTACTTTATCAACACCCCAAAGTACAGACAAGAAAAAATTAGCAGAATCATGGGATGTCAAATTGGTCAGCTACCTGCTACCTATTTGGGACTTCCCCTTGGTCTTAATCCCCCTAAGGCTTTCTAGAGTACTTTAGTGGATAAATTTCATAAAAATCTTGCAGGTTGGAAAGGGGATCTTCTTAGTCTGGCAGGTAAAGTGCAACTTTTGAAATATACCCTCAAGAGTATCCCTATCTATGCTCTCATTCTTTTCATAATTCCTAATAGATATGTTGATGCAATTGAAAAAATTCAAAAGAATTTTCTTTGGACTGGGGTTGAAAAATCTAAGATATTTGCTCTGATATCTTGGGAAATGGCTTGTACTCCTAAAAATAAAGGAGGGCTTGGCATTAGAAGGATTAAAAGCATGAATGATTCCCTTCTTGATAAACTTGGATGGAGGGGGTACTCTTCTAAAGAGGAATGGAGCATGATTTGGGATAATAAATATAAAAGGAACACTCCATCTCTCAATGTTTTCTTGGAATCTGAAGATAATCTGGTTGGCTCTTGTATATGGAAGAATTTCATTAAGGATAAAAACACTCTAAGAAGAGGTGTCAAGTGGAAAGTTGGGAAAGGAGACAAAATTGACTTCTGGGGAGATATATGGGTTGGTGATTCCACTCTTGTTGAGAACCACCTTTGGGGTCCTATGGTCAATCTCTGCAAAATTAGATTTGGTTCTAAAGTTAATGACTATTGGGTTAATGGATAGTGGAGGGACCTCTCTACTATAGAACCTATCCTCAATTCTTTAAACAAAACTCTTAATGGCATTACTCTATACAAGGAGGAGGATAATTTGATTTGGAAATGGACTTCAAGTGGAAAATTCACTATGGGATCTACCTACTATTTGAACTATGATAATACTGAAACTCCTATTTGGGCCAAATCTTGGATCAAATGCCTAAGTCCAAAAATTAATATATTCTTCTGGATGATGATCCAAAATAAAATCCTAACTATTGATAATCTCAAAACTAGAGGCCTATATTTTCCTAACATGTGTTTTTGTGTAGGAAAGAGGAAGAATTTGTTAACCATCTATTCATTCATTGTTCCTATTCTAATGATATTTGATCTCTCCTTATGAAATCCTTCAATATTGAATGGGTCCTCCCTTCCGACATTTAGAGTACATTCAGCTCTTGGGATATCAACATCAAGAATAAACACATTAAAAGGATATGGAAAATTGCTTTATAGCATATCACTTGGGTTATCTGGAAATAGAGGAGTGATAGAATTTTTAGAAATAAGTTGATTATCCATAAGATTTTATATAGAAAGATCAAAAGCATGACAATTGAAAATTATAAAGTTATGGAGATCAAAGATAATTCAAATATGGAAAAGGAAACTGCTATTTCAAAGAATTGGGGCATTCAAATTAATTGTGAAGACCAAACTAATCCTAGGGATGAGGTGAATTGGGAGTGCCCCCTATAGGATGGATGAAGATCAAATTTGATGGTGATTTTAAGGGTAACCCTGGTATTATTGGATGTGGAGTTGTGATTTGTGATGATATGGGAAGCTTCAAAGCTATAAGAATGATCCCCATAGGAATTCAAAATAACCACATGGCTGAAGCTATGGCTGACTTACATGGTCTTTTCTTAGATAAGGAGATTGATTGCTCGCACATTTGGTTAGAAGGGGACTCTCTAAATATCATAAAATGCCTTAATTATGCCTCAACACCATCTTGGTCGATCGATAATATTATAAAAAATGCTAAGGACATTATAAGATCTATGAATAAGTGTGTCATTACCCATGTGTATCATGAAGGAAATGGGGTAGCTGACTGGGCGGCCAACTATGCCTATACAAATGATAGCATTACTACTTGGAAGAATGAAATTAGCACTCTGTATGATATGAAATCTCTTATAATTAAGGAGAAGATCCACAAAAAACAAAGGAGTGAAAAACTTATAATTAATGATAGGGGAAAACACGAGTTATGTAAGGATTAATAATGGAAAGGTCATTTCCATCGACACCATTTTCCTTCATCATATCACTTCACATGGATTCTAGGTAATCTTGCACAAGGTTACAAAAAGTAATAATATTGAAGGTTGTGCAATCAGAAGAACAACTCAAAGAAAAACCCAGAGAAATACTTGTAAAATGGGAGGCAAGAAAAAAGAGATGAGCCTTCTAGTTGTAATGAGTGGAAGCAGAATAGGGTTGTTTGGGATATTCTCTAGAAAGATGTTTTTGCTGGTTATATGGAGAAGCTCCAAGGTTGTGACCCTGATGTTACAAATTTCTTCATGAAAAACTGGAAGAATGGGAAAATTCACTTCCATAATTTTTGGGTGGACATCAATGAGGAGTTGATTGTTGAGGCTACGAGTTTACCCTAGAAGGGAATGAAGTTCTATTAGGACTAGATTTATTTGGATAGAGCTCATACTAGATTCCCTAAGGATGATATTGAGGCTTCCATACTAGTTAAAAAGGTAGGTGGGTTCATTAACCCTAACAACATTAGCCATCCTTAGAGATTCATATTGTATTCTATAATCAGTTATTTGACTCTTGATGGTAGATTCTTTTAGGCCTACGTGCACCATTTTGTTATCTTAAATCACTTTAGGTACGATGAGAAGATTACTATTCCTTTTTACCTAATGATTTCCATAAATAATACTATGAAAAAACTTCAGATTGATCCTTATGGTGACCATGCATCACATCAGGGTTTAGTGGTTCTTATTTAATAAATATTAAAAATGAGAAAAGTTGAAAGGCCAATTCTTAAGGGCAATTCTCTGGGCGATGAGGATACAGAGGAGTATGACTCAGGAGATAAATTTAATGTAGACACTGAGGATGAGATGAAGAACACTATAAGTGTAAAAGGGAAAGGGAATTTGAAAGGGAGTTCTTCCAGCAAGTTCCCAAAAAATTATCAAAGGTGCGAAGGTTTTGATGACGATTTTGAACTGGAAGACACCAAGATAGAGGATGAGGATACTAATCTGAAGCGTGGCAAGAGAAAAACTCATTTTGTCAAAAATAATTACTCTGGTGTTAAGAAGGAGAAGGGTAAAATCAAATACAATGGTTTTCTGGTGTCCTTTGATGAGGAGGAGGCTTTAATCGAAAGCCCTGTGAAAACCAAGAAAAAGAAATTAAAAGATGATGATAAAAAAGGGGAGGCTATGGATGATATTCATATGGATGAGGGTACCAATTTTGAAAGGGTGGGTCCTCAACATAAGAATATTGATGAGGACGACATCACTGAAGCCAATTTTGAAGTTACCAACAAGAGGGAGGGTTTAAATATTGGGTAGGATCATAAGGATTGCATCCTCTCCTTTGGTCATTTTATGGCTACCATAGCCCAGGACAATGTGTCCATGAAAGATGATCTCAAAGAACAAGGAAAAATGGTGAACATGATAAAGACGGCCAATTTTGGTGAAAAACCCGTGTCTGAATGACTGGATGGAAGAAGTTCAAAAAGGGGAGGATTTTGGAGAGTTGGGAGGCACTATGTTGGCCATGGAAGAAAAACTTAACAACATGAGTAAAGATGTCGAGAGTAGTCGCTATGAATCCAAAATCTCTACTCTTGAAGAAAAAATTGAGAAGTTAGAGAATAATATTAAGAAGATTAGTGAACAAATTTTTCAGATTCTAAGAGCTTCAGTTGATCATAGTAAGAATATAGTCGAGAAGATGGAGATTAATAGGGGGGAGGAAAGAAAAGAAACCAAAGAGGGTACATGAACTAGTGTCAGAACTCATGTCAGTGCAAAGAAAAAAGATATAGATTTGGAAGACCTAAAGATATCAGTGGGAAATATGGAGCTTCTAGCGGAGCAGGCTAAAGGTTTGAGGGACAATTGCTAGTTTCTGCCTCTTACCTTTTTGTTATCTTTGTTGCTGTCCTTTTTTGTTGTGTTGTATTTCTCTATATGCTATCGGTTGTAAGGTTGTAGGCCTCTGTTTATTTTTTTAACTTCCTTGAGGATTGATCAATAATTTTCATCTTCTAATCTTTTTGTACAAGGTTTCGGGACCTTTCAAATCTTGCTTTTACTTAATCAAAACAATAAAATACACCTAATGGAACACTATCTCTCTAGTGATGTGATCATTCATATGTATTAGAATGCCACATCAATGGTTATTCCATAATATAATCCTTAATATATAGTTCATTTAAATATATTTCATTAAAATACAAAGCATTAAAATAATCATTTATGACAATATGAGCATATATCAGTGAAAGTCAACAAGTGAGATCCCTAGAATTCTATGGCTACCAGTGGAGATGCTAACTAGGAGTGAAGGATGGCTCACTAGCTAGAATCCCATAAAATTTATAGACAACAAGTTAAACCATTGGTGTGGGGTGGGCCCCTATTTTATATTATTGGTTGATCCACTGAGCATCAATTGTCGAACCCAGATAACCTTATATATGGGACATGCTAAATGCCTTACCTTTATTGTTGAATGAAGAGCATCAATCATCTCCACCAATCAAAAAGAAAGGTTGGAAAATCCTATAGAACAATAGGGGCAATCTCTTTCCATAGCAGGTCGATCTTCATCAAGAAAAAGAGTATGTATTCTATCATAACTTGTTCCTACCAAGAAAAAAAGTGTAGCACCAATTAATCCATAAGAAATCATTTGAAAAATGGCTCCATTGAGATCTGTATATGTCATGGAACCAATTACTATAATTACAAAACCCATATGAGATATCTTCTAATTCATAAATAACCATTCAACTAGACCATCCAAAAACAAGAGTTGTATGCATTATATGCACAACAATTAACTGACCAGGATCATTCAACACGATGGTATAGACACGATACCAAGCTATTTGACCTGGCTTTGATCCCATATGGAACATTTGAATATACATGGTATGTACCTATCTTCATCTCAATAGATATTTTTAGTGGCATGTTACAGTCCTTTCTCCCATTACTAATAAAAAGTGAGCAACTGGTTCAAGTAAAAAATACAGCCATACGTCTAGCCTTCTTTTCTACAAGTGCATAAACCCCAAAAATAAAAGGATTGGTTCTCATAAAAATAAATTAAAAATGATATTGATTCCAATTACTGGTGGGGTTGGTAATATTCAACAACATATAATGCACAATATAAAAAGGAATCAGACATAATCATCATAATATATTAATCTAATGTTCTCAATTGCAAATCACACCATATATCATTGTAAAGCATCATGTCACATCATACAGATATGATCATAATGATAAACATAACATAATATAATAATCTAAATCAACTAAGATACTGATAAATAATGTAGCATCATCAAATGCATCTCATCATATGGATAATCACAACATAACAACAAGAGTCTATCTTGAATCAAAATAACATGGAACATAATATAACCACAGGAGGCACTACAATTGCATTAATACTTGTGATTACATCCAAAGAAGCATTGCACCATCAAGGTGTAAGGTAATTTATGATTCAAATATATATTTTATTTCATATCAGTACACTTTTCTTTCAAACATATTTCATTTTATGTCAAAGGTTTACTCCTCAATTGGGGATTGAATAATGAAAAACCCATCTCTACACAATAAATTTCTTGTTATATGTGTGTAGGAACCAATGGCACTCAAATCAAATCAGATTTGGGAAGTTCAGAAGCTCATGAATAGTTTTCAATTTGAATTGGCAAAAAGTGTAGGGAACATGATGGACAAGGAAACATTTTCCTTCCAAAAATGCGTCAAATTGACTTTATAGGCAAATGAGGACCTCCGAGCCCCATTTATGGTTACCATATAGAGTTGTCTATTTTTTGTCAAACTGTATATTCTACAACTTCTCAAATTTACCTATTTTGTCTTCTACCTTGCATCATTGAATCATATCCCCCTGATCAGCCTTTCATATAAGTGAAGGATTAGAGATTCCCAGTAAGCACTTGATTCCATTCAAGCCTAGTGGATCATCCTCCTTCCTAATATGTAATAGGAGATATGATTGATCCCCCTTGATCCAATTTTCTAATTGTAAAATTACCATTTGATCATTGAAGTCATGAATGTCCTCAAAATGTTTCCTTGTGAAAAGGGTCTATTTTTGCATTAGAGGGTCATGTTTATTTAGTTTTCATAAATTTTATTAATTATTATTTCTAAAGTGAAAAATGACTCTAAAACCCCAAAACCTCTTTTCTTTATAAACTATAAATTTACTTTAAACCCTTAGGAATGTTTTACCTTCAAAAGTGCAAAGTGCTTTCATTTTATAGATCTTATTGGTGGTTCATTAAGAAACCACCCCTTAAACTCTAGATTTGATAGGTCTTCCATTAATGGCACACTTGTGAGAATAATAAAACTCTAAACATCCAATATTCTATGTCATTTCATCTTCTCTTCACATTTATTGGTACTCCATCTTCTTGCACGCCTCTATTGCTTTGATTTACATGAATACTAAGTTTGCTGAAACTAATATGGGTATGGTTTAGGTTTTCCCCTCATATTTTTCTCTATGTATGTTTTCTATGTTTTAAGGATTCACTTTCAGACTTCAATCGTAATAACTAGAGGCTATGTCTAGTTTTAGGTTATGAATTTCATTCTTTTTCCCCAACAATTATTACAATTTTTATCTATGATTCTTTCAAATTCATATATAGGGGAAAATTTAATTTCAAATTTATAATTAGGGAACCACATAAAAAAAAACCTCATGCCTCATTTTTGTTGCACACATGCATATTTTTCTTTTATTGATGTCAAACTTGTTATTCTTGATGTTGAATAAACTCTAAAGGATGTATAACATTGACATGATATTATGATCAAATGTTGATCTAGGCCTGAAGATATATAAGGATATTGTGATCCACTTTGAGGTCTTCTAATATGAGTTATGTATTAATGGAGCCTCTATTATGTTTTCTTATGCTACTTTCCAAAGTTTCAGAGTTGACTTCTCATATATATAACTATGAATGTTCTAGTGAAGAATCTGATGGATTGTGTTTTGGCCTTTTACTTTGCATCTTAGCTCACTAGCATATTTTTGCATGCGATTGAAGAATGATCTAGATAGTTAAAAGAAGAAGATGTATCTTATTTTGGTGGATTATTTTTGTGCTACAAATGTATTATAATTTTTTGTACATTGGGTTGTTAGGAAAACAAAGTAAGAATGTAAAGTAATGCTTCGCATTCCTCTTCGCAAGGGGTTTTCATGTTATGACTTGATGATATGTTATATATTGACTAGGTGATAACATGTTATGCTTTTGAAACCATTTTTGTGGCTCACATTATATTTTTGACCAACTTGAATAACAAATTTATCTTTGGGACCGATCCAAAGTATTCTTTGTAATGTCCCCATTTTTTGGTCTTTGAGATTATCTTATATCAGTGACCTCCGAAAGCTAATTAGGTTGTCAGAGGGGGTCGTTTGGAAGAGCCAATGGTTGATTTCCATTCTGTAGATTTTAGATGTCAGGATTTCTCTTTGTTGGGGTTAGTTGGGTAGACTTACTATTTATAGTAAGTGTTATTTTTGGTATTATTTTGGATTTTTATGTTTAGAAAAGTGCATGTGCATTGGTTGTTGTTGATGCGGAATTACTTCTGCATGATCTCCAGTTTAAGGGATTTGCATTTTTTAGAAGTCTAAATTGGTCTGGTTACTATTCTTGTCAGGGTGTCCATTCAGTCGATTGATAGAGTAGAGTATTTGGAGTGGCCCAGGTTGATTCTATTATTATTTAAGTCGAACCATTATTATTTAATGATACCCTTTTACTTTGCGTTGGGACTTAAATATTAATGAAGGTTATTATTATTTGAAAGATAAGTTTGTATATTCAAAGGATAATATCATAAGTTTGGAGCTTTAAGTCATGAGATGAGTCAAGTTAAATATTTGTATTGAGCCTTCATGATGAAGCTTCAGATCTATATAGAGGCTTTTGAAATACTTCATCCATTACCTTGTGATCATTTTATATATTGAGATTTTCAGAATTCTATTCGAGTTTGGGAGGGTTTTTAAATGCATTTGAATTGTGAATTTGAAACAGCAAGATTCACTTTGAGTTGGCTGTTTTGTCAATGAATTGTGGATAAATGGACTGTTGATAGCTCACGCCAGAGGAAGGGAAGATCAGTTTAGATTTGGTTTAATAGTATTGGCGTTGGAATTTCAAACATCTCCAATCAATAAGTAGCGGCTAGTCTCAATGTTTGTGGTAGAAGTGAAGTCGTTCCAGTATTCTCCAGCAGCGACAACCAACTTCATTCAGCGTGGGAAATGGATATGACAGGTTTTTTTCCAATCATTTTTAATTCATTAAATAACCTGTGTTATGTGATTTATCTCTTGTATTGTTATTACAATTTTAATAGAGGAATCCTTGAGACTTGGCATAAATTTTTTATGGTGATAATTTTAATTAATGTGCCTTTTAAAATTGAAATTTCAATATTTGTAAAAAAAGGAATATATATATATATATACACACACACATTGTTTTTGAAAAGTTCTTTGCAGTGGTTTTTGAATAGAGTTAGGCAGGCTCTTCACAGTGGTATCAGAGCTTACATCTTGCCAGCTTGCAAGGAAGTATGATTTAATTTTAAAATTTAATGCAGAGAGATAGATACATTCCAAGATTCAATTATGCTCACAGAGGGAGAAATTATCCTCCACCTGGTGATTAGGGATAGGGAAATATGGAAGGAATAATTCCAGATAACATGGGTTTTGATGAAGATGGAGAAGCTAGGACAATGTTTAGGAATATTGTGCACAACCATCAGAAATTGGTAGCTAGCCAGAAATAGATGAAAATTGTATTACAAAAAAATTTTGATACTCTCCAGTGCATTTCATTTCCACAAGATCGGGGCAGGGACAGAGATACACGGAGTGTCTCAGCTAGTTCTCACAGGGCTAGAGATGATTAAATAGGTACACAGGAAAGCCCTCTATGTCCTACCTTCTTGAGGCCTAAGATTGATTATGTTAGTTTTTATAATGTATTGGCTTTACATACAAAATGGGATGCTTTACCACCTGAAGTAAAGAAACATCTTAATTTTGATAGGTTCATGACTCAAAAGAGAGAATATTCTAAAGGTAGAACTGATGGGAGACAGAGATAGGTGAATCATTAATTGAAATAGGAAACCAGCAAATTGATGTTGACACACTTTGATGGGAGTGGGAAGATGATAGTCAGAGCTTGGATTCACAAGATCAACACTTATTTGACGTTATGTCATATGTCTGAGGAGGACACCATCAATTTTGTTATTTTGCATTTAGATGGTATATCCCATGACTGATGGTACCATGGGTTGGTCTCTTTACATCATGATCAAATTATTTCCTACTAGGAGTTTGTATATGGTTTGGTAGAATGTTTTGATTAGAAGGATCCATAAACTTATTTTTGGGACCTTTCTCAACTCAGGAAGACCGGTAGTTTGGAATCCTTTATTGCTGAATTATTGAGACTCTTTGTTATGGTTCCTAATATGACAGAGAAATGATTGGTTATGTTATTTACAAAGGGATTATAGGAGCCCTTAAGGGGGTGGCTTAGAGAATTTGATCTTTAGTTCCTACAAGGGGTCATCAAGAAATCTAGGAACATGGATCTTGCAGCCTCTAAAAGGAAACCGTAGCCTAAACCTACTACTTTATCTACGAATGAGGTACCTCTACTAGTGGTTGATGAAAAGAAGAAATCTACTGGGAAATTTGATGAGGTGACTCATGAGGATTTGAGGAGGAGACAAATGTGTTTTTGGTGCAATGAGAATTTTAACAGAGAGCACAATTGTCTCTTAAGGCCTAAGAGTAAGGCAAAATTTTCTATGTGGGTGTACTATGATGAGGTTGAGGCTGAGACTTCTCATCATCTTGCTGGTTCAGATATTGATGAGAACCATAGGTTCTCTATAGAGTTTGGTCATGATGCCAAACTATCCCCCATAGTGTTTTCCATTACTGTACCACTTCCCACTACTTTCAGAATGAGGGGATTAGTGGAAGGACAACCTTGTATTGCTATATTTGATACTGGAGCTACACGCAATTTCATTCATGAGAGAGTTTCTAGTCAGTGTGGTCTTCAGGTAGAGGAGTTTGCAGGATTTTGAGTTAGGTTGGCTGATGGGTATACCCTTATCTGCACCAGGCACATTAATCATATATCTTTTTAATTTGGTGATTACGAGTTGAAATCTGATTTCTATGTGCTCAATTTGGGAGAGATGGATGTGGTGTTAGGGATGCAGAGGTTACAGGAGATTAAGGAATTCTATCTTAGCTTGAGCTCATTAGAGATGAGATTTGAGTATCAGGGTAGGAAGTATGTCCTACATTGTCTCTCTAAGGGGAGTCTATACACTATGTATTCTTGTGCAATAGATAGGGAGGATTCATAGAGGCATAAACCCTTTTAGATAGAGCAGGTTTTCTAACTTAGATCAGTAGTTGGGAGCAGTTCACTTTGTGAAAAATCCTTTGTTTTATATGGGTGTCACTATGTCTTATGAAAATCTATTGTTTAAGTCTAGTGATAACCCCTTTGAGGCAATGAGTGGTGATGATGATGTTTCTTGGGGGCCTAGCAGTGCGCCAGGTTATCAGACAACTTCTGTGGGTTGTTAGATAGGGTTTGCTGAGTAGTTCACATAGGTGTAAACAGTGAGGAGTGCATATAGTTTTAGATTTGATCCTCATGTTTAGGATATCTACCAGTTGTAGAGTACATCAGTACATCCGTTTGATGACTTATATGATAGTTTAGTTGGCACGAAGACTAGAGGCAAGTCTAGTTTATCGATTGAGTTACTTATGTATGGTGTTTATGTTTCAATCTCATCAGTTCGAGTGTTAGGTTTAGTTTCTGTCTTTTTTTATTGTGTTGTGGATATTGGAGATATTTTTATGGGAGTTTGGTTATTACAAGAACATTACACATGTCTATCCATGGGATCCGGGTGGACTGTTCTGTTGCATTGATTTTTTATGATTGCTTGACGACAAGTAATCTTGGGAAGGGAGGATTGTAATGTCCTCATTTTTTGGACTTTGAGATTAGCTTATATTAGTAACCTTTGTAAGCTAATTAGGTTGTCAGAGGGCATCATTTGGTAGAGCCAATGGTTGGTTTCCATTCTAGAGATTTTAGATGTCAGGATTGCTCTTTGTTGGGGTCAGTTGGGAAAAATTACTATGTATAGTAAGTGTTATTTTTGGTAGTAGTTTGGATTACTATGTTTAGCAGAGCGCCTATTCACTGGTTGTTGTTGATGCAGAATTACTTTTGTAGGACCTCTAGTTTAAGGGATTTTCTATTTCAGCAAGTCTAAATTGGTCTGGTTACTATTCTTGGTAGGGTGTTTGTTCAGTCAATTGACAGAGTAGAGTAGTTAGCTCACACTGCTAAGCCAACTGAACAAACACCCTGCCAAACCAACTGAACAAACACCCTTCCAATCACGCTGCATTTATAGACTGTTGATAGCTCACACCAGAGGAAGGGAAGATCAATTTGTATTTGGTTTAATAGTATTGGTGTTAGAATTGAAAACATCTACAATCAATAAGCAACAACCAATCTCAGTGTTTGTGGCAGAAGTAAAGTTGTGCTAGTATTCTCCAACAGCCACAACCAACTTCAGCCAGCGTGGGAAATGTATATGACAGGTTTTTTTCCAATCAATTTAAATTAATTAAATAACCTATGTTAAGTGATTTATCTCTTGTATGGTTGTTACGAATTTAATAGAGAAATCCTTGAGACTTTGTGTAAATTGTTTATGGTGATTATTTTAATTAATGTGCCTTTTGAAATTGAAATTTTGATATTTAAGGAAAAAAAAAGAATATATATATATATATATATATATATTGTTGAAAATAATTTAGAAAAAAAAAAAGAAATCTATTTCCAGAAGTGAAAAGTCATTTGTAGTGGTTTTTTAATAGAGCCAGGTCAGCTCTTCAAATTTTTGATCTTTGTAATGGTGTGTGATGTATATAGCGAAGATTTTGGATCTTTAAGAGGGTTTATATTTTTTCTATAATACTTCATACATTTGATCAAACCTTTGTGTGCATCAAAGGTTTAGTTTTGAGCTCATGATCATTGGGATATACGCTATATCTTATTTGGCTGAAATAATCAATAATTTTGATGTTGCGATGGATATTATTCAAACAATAGATAATAGATGATAGATGATATATGAAGTAGGTCTGTATACAAGATCATGAGATATTGTAAAGTGCAAAAAATCTTACATAAATGAAATCAGTGATAGATATATAAATAACAAACTATAATCAACATTTTGTGAATGTTCGCCTGATAAGTTCAATTACTATTTCTCCTTGCTATTAGTTACAATGTAATCTAGTATTTAAGAAACTATAATATTAAATTTTTTAATCCAAATTCAAGGAAAAAAATTTCAAATTTTCAGATAGTATGCTTCCTTGGTAGTGTGCCTAAAATAGCCATTGTAATAACTATTTATCATATAGTGAGTGTGATTCTCACCGTGGTTTTTCCCATTTAGGTTTTCTCTATAAAAAAAATACTAGTGTAATGTGGTGTGATCTTTCACCTTTAATTTATTTACTTTTGCATATGATTTGAATAAAATTAATGGATAGTGATTTGTTAATTTTTAGTACATATTGATTTAGGCCCCCTCTTAGCATCCAAAGGTATTTAACAATTGGTATCAAAGAAAGGTTCCTAAAGAAGAAAATCTAACAATTGAGGTAGATCTGGAATTTAAACACCATGCTTGAATCTAAGAAATATCTAGATGATATAGAAACACAAGAATGGAACATTGAGGTTATTGTGGACCTTGAAGGAGAATTGAAATGTGCACTTTCTGGAATGGATGAGTATGAAGATAAATTGAAGAATGCTAAGAAAACTATTTTCCATCTAAAAAATCAACTTAAAGAAGAAAAGAGAATCAATAAAAATATAAAGACTAAGATATAGTTGAAAACCCATGAGTGAATTAAAATTAAATAGGTTTCCATTCTAAGGAAGGAATTGGATGAAACTAAATAAAAAATAAAATTTATTGACTATTATAAAACTTGAAGAAGAAATTGTGAAGCTAACAAATGAGCTTGGGGCTAGAGAGAGAGAGAGAGAGAGAGAGAGAGAGAGAGAGAGAGAGAGAGAGAGAGAGAGAGAGAGAGAGAGAGAGAGAGAGAGAGAGAGAGAGAGAGAGAGAGAGAGAGAGAGAGAGAGAGAGGTTTAAAGTGGCAATGATATGATTTATGAAATGCTTAGGTTTCATAAACCTTCTAAGGATAAGGTGAAATTGGATTTGAAAAAGGAGAATTCTCTAATACTGCAAACAAAGAAAAGGAAAAGAGAAAAATGGAACTAGAAAGAATAAGGATGATCAACAGGGTTTCACATCTATTCGGAGAAAGAATTGTTGGTTTTGTCATGTTTTTCATTGATTTCAAAAGGGTGTTTGTCTCAAAGTAATGATATTGAGATGAATTTGACAAGAAGAGCCGGATGCTAGAGTCATGTCTTCACTAGAGATGATTATGTGTTCATACTTTGGATGTGAAGCAAGTAAGTTGCAAGTAAGCGCATCATCGATCAGTTAGTTGGTGATATTAACAGAGATTGTGACAGACTTATATGAATAAATGGCTACAAAACAAGTTTGACAATATAACTAATATGAAAATTTCATCTGCATTATGAATTTGAGGTAATGAATGTCAATATCTATTGGTTATATCATTGATTTATATCTTTGGGGTTATAATATAGTAGGAATTATATGAATAGAAAATTATGAGTAGCTTGGATATGGAAACTGTGAAGAGTTTGAAGTAATATTACTAATCAGGAGCATTTATTCATAACAGTCTGAATGGTATGGATTTTTTATATCATGTTATCTTAGTGGAATAATATATACATATCAGCTAAAGATTAATCAAGAAAATATTATGCAAGATTATGGTTCCTAACACCATGGCCCTAGGAAATATAGAAATGCACTACTGAATGTAGTAACAGGATGAAAGTAATTATATTTTTATTAAAATATTTTTAAGAGGTTAAATTCCTAACTAATCACGATCATGTTTTCTCAAATATCATTCAATGGTGATCATATTGTTGAAGACAATTCTTCAATTGTCTATTGTCATTGATGTTACACATGTATATACACTTCTGTAGTGATTTTACACAAATGTCTACATCCAGACCGAGCACAGTTGGTGAGTGGAAATATTTTTTTAGTGTTGACCAAGACCAGTCAGGTATTGAAGATGTTCAATGTTGACCGAGTCACTCGGGCATTTCAGTCATGGTTGGGCATTAAAGTAACTTAGTATTAACCAAGTTGATTATTTAGTGTTAGCCAACTAACAATGGTTTACATTCTATAATTAATTGGTTATATGAGGCCGACTGAATTGTGATTTATCATTTATTTAGAAGTGTATTCAAGCTGATTTGGTGGGGCTTGTCATATATATGAAAGGTCAAGTTTGGATAGAATATATGAGAGAGTGTGTAAAAATTTTGAAGATAAGAAGAAGTGTGGAATTCTATGATATGAAGAGTGGAGGAAAAATTAGATGGGATTCTGATTGAGTACAGAACTCTCAAAGCTGCAATAGAATATTTGATCAGCAAGGATCTAGTTATAATCAGAACAGAGATCTGAATCAGAAAATATAGTTTCTTACACATATAGGTCAATTCATTGTTACTTTCTAACAATTGTAGTAGTGATCTCAAATCTCTTAACAGAGTAGACTTAACAGTCTTTTTGTAAATCCTCTCACAAGGTATCATTTCTATGTTGAAGTGTTGAAGACCTCTTGAATACCTCTAACAAGGACACTCCTCACAGGGTGATTTAAATCCTCTAATAGGGTCACACCTAACAGTGTGTTTTTGTAACCTTTAACAGGGTTGTCTCCTAACATGGCTCACTTCAGAAGAGTGAAAACCAGTAACTAGTTACATTGGTGGTTTTTCCCATATTGGGTTTCCACATTAAATCTTGGTGTCACCTGTGTATATGTTATTTTTTTCATGCTTTATGTTTCTGCACTTAATCACTAAAGTATAATTGCATTGGATATTATAAAGATTGCTTTGACACCTAAGTTACAGAAGAATATCTTAATTAACCGAGTAATAGTGTTATAATGTTTCAGACATCTAAGGGACAAGGGATTTATTTTGGAGTAACTAATTCACCCCTCCCCTCTTAGTTACTCATCTCATTTCCAACAATTGGTATCAGAGTTGCAAGTTCTTTCATAGAAGGTTTCAAGGCCTAAGATAAAGATCAGAGATGTCTTACAGAAGGGAGATCCCAAAGCTAAACAAAGACAATTTTCATGCATGGAAAGAGTTGATGAGGCTACATCTATCTACTAGTGGAGATGCTACTTTGAAATTTTTGGACAAAAAATATGTGGAACCAACAACACCTATGACTATGGAATAGATGATGGAACAAAAGCTTCATAACATAATGATTATTGATATAGCTTCTTCACTCAGCTACTCAGAATTTGATGAAGTCAAGGACTACCCTACAACCTATGATATGTGGAAGAAATTACAGGACATTCATGGAGGAGATGAAAATGTAAAGAGAGCCAAAGAAAAAATTCTAAGAGGAAAATTTGATCATATGAAAATGAAAGAAGGAGAAGACATTACAAGATACAGTGAAAGAATCAAGAAGATTGTGAGTGCCATCAGAGCTGCAGGAGGAATAATTAAAGATACAACAGTGGTCAGCAAGGTATTAAGAACTTTACTTCCTATCTATGCTATTGGAGTTTTAGTTATTCAAGAGATGAGGTGCAATAAGTATATGACTCTGGATACATTAGTTGGAAGGCTTACAACTTTTGAGTTGGACAACTTTGACAATTATTCTCCTAACTCTAGCAATTTTGAGTCTACATTCAAAGCTAAATTAAACCTTGTTAAGAAGGATAGATACTCAAAAGGAAAATAGATTGAAAGTGATAGTGATGATGAATCTGATGATGAAGATCTAGATATCATTGAAGTATTACTTGCAAGGAGAGCTACCAAAGGAAAATACAAAGGAAGAATGCCATTGATTTTCTTTTCGTGCAATGAGGTTGGTCACATTACTGCCAAGTGTCTGAACAAAGAAAACAAAGATGAGAAAAAGTTCAACAAGTACAAAGGCAAGAAAGATTTCAAGAACAACAAGAGCTACAAGGACAAAGGTAAGAATTCTTTTTATATTGCTAAAGATTCTGACAGTGATGAAGATGAAGATGAAATGGTTTATATTGCTATTAAGGATGAAGAAGATGAAGAAGATGAAAAGACACCACTTTTATCACATATCAATAAAAATGACACATGGATAATTGATAGTGGTTGTTCTCATCACATGACCGGTGATAAGACAAAATTTGAACATATTGAATACTATGATGGTGGGAGTGTCAGTTTTGGGAATGATGAACCCTGCTATGTGAAAGGAAAAGGTTACATTACTCTGACAGAAGGAATCAAATGTGATAATTCTTATTGGGTTGAAGGACTAAGGAGAAATCTACTCAGTGTAGCACAGCTAAACAACATTGTCTTCAAGGTATAATTCATGAAGGGTAAGGCCAAGCTCCTAGATGGTAAAGGGAACCTAGTTGGAACTGGAAGGAAAAAAAAGTTAATCTATTCTATCTTGATCTCACTAAAATTTCATGCATTATTATACAAGTAGAAGAAAGTTGGCAATGGCATAAAAGGTTGTATCATGTAAATTTTGATGATCTGGTAAACATAAGAAAGAACAAGAGAGTTAGAGGTATTCCTATTTTGAAGAAACCCAAATTAGCAATATGCAAACAATGTCAATTTGGAAATATGAGCAAGACAAGTTTCAAGAGTAAGAATTTCAATACTGATGAAACCTTGAAATTGGTACATACTAACCTATGTGGACCAATTGGGACAACAAGATATACTGGAGAAAAGTATTTTATTCTATTTGTTGATGATCATTCTAGAATGATGACTATTATGTTTCTCAGAGAAAAATTAGAAGCTTTTCAGAAATTCAAATGGTATCTTGCAAGAGTTGAAAAGGAAACAGGAAAGAAACTAAAATGTCTAAGATTTGAAAGAGGAGGAGAATTCATTTCTAATGAGTTTAATGAATTCTGTAATGAAAGAGGAATCGAAAGACGGGTATCTACCCCTGGTACACCACAAAAAAATGGAATAGTAGAAAGAAGAAACATATCTATGATAGATTGTGCCAGAACCCTAATGATTGAAAAGAATATTGCTGCAAATACTGGAAGGAGGCCATCAACACTACAGTGTTCACCTTGAACCGAGTTCATCTGAATAAAGGTAGTAACCAGACACCTTTTGAATTATGGTATGGCTATAAACTTAATGTTCATTATTTCAAAGTATTTGGAAGTAAATGTTACATCTTGAAGGAAGCAAGAAATGGAAAACTTGATGCAAAAAGTGATGAAGGAATATTCCTAGGCTACTCATGTAAAAGCAAAGCATACAAATGTATGAATCTTACTACTCATAAAGTTATAGAAAGTGTACATGTAAATATTGATGAGTTTTCAGAAAGATGTGAAGAACAGAGCAGTAAAGATCCTGAAGACTATAGGAAATTTGTGTATCATGAACCTGATACTATGCCTATGACTCGAGCAATGGTGATTGGACAGAAGAACTATCAACCACTGAATATACTAACACAAACTGTGCAACATGAGTTGCAGACTGTGCAACCCAAGCTACTGGTAGAAGAGACCGAGTCACAAATAGAGGGAACCTAGTCTCAGACAGAGGGACCTGAGTCACAGACAGAGCAACTTGAGTCACAGACAGTGGAACCTAAGCATTAGACAAAAGAACATGAAATAATGTTTGAGAATCAAGACTGAAGGACCCAATACTTTCCAAGTATGTTAGAAGGCATCATGCACCTAAGAAAATAATTGGAGATCAGACAGAAAGTGTAATGACAAGGAAAAAACTCAAAGGTACATGTTTACTTAGTGAATTTGAACCTGGAACTGTTAAAGATGCATTGAATGATGAAATTTGGATAGAAGCAATGAATGAAGAAATTTAGCAGATTGAGAAGAACAAAACTTGGACATTTGTACCTAGACCAAATGACAAGAATGTGATTGGAACCAAGTGGGTATTTAGATATAAGATGAATGAAAATGTTGAAGTTTCTAGAAACAAGGCCAGACTAGTTTGTAAAGGATATGATCAAGAAGAGGGTATTAATTATGGAGAAACTTTTTCTCCTGTTGCAAGACTTGAAGGAGTCTAAACTCTTCTAGCATATGTTGCACATAAAGGATACAAAGTATATCAAATGGATGTGAAATCTACATTTCTAAATGGAATCCTAGAAGAAGAAGTCTACATTGAGCAACCTGAAGAATTTGTTGATCCTAGCAGAAGGAATATGGTTTGCAAAATACACAAAGCATTGTATGGACTGAAGAAAGTACCCAGAGCTTGGTATGAAAGACTGCATGGTTACCTAGTAAGTATTGGATTTTAGAGAACTAATGATAATAGTAACATGTACATCAAAGAAGGACCATAGAACAAAATATTATTAGCAGAAATATTTTTTTATGACATATTATTCACAAGATATGATGACTTATGCAAAGCATTCTCTGTAGCTATGAGTAAAGAGTTTGAGATGTCTATGTTTGGTGAGATCAAATTCTTTGTTGGATTACAAGTACATAAAATGTAGGATGGTATCTACATTACTCAATCAAAATATATCAAGGAGATACTCAAGAAATTGGAATGGAAGATTCTAAACCAGTTGGAACACCCATGTGCACTGGACAAAAATTGTCTAAGGGTGATGATTCAAAGGAGGTAGATCAGACCAACTACAAATCCATGATTGGAAAATTGCAATATGTTGTTCACACCAGACCTGATATTCCATTGGAAGTTGGTATTGTTGTAATATTTTCAGCTAATCCTAGAGACAATCACCTAATGGTAATCAAAAGAATTTTGAGATATCTGAAGTGTACTGAAGACTATGGTCTATGGTATAAGAAAGGTGGGAACTTTGATTTGAAGACATTCACTAATGTTGATTGGGCTAGAAGTGTTATGAAAGGAAAAGCACCAGTGGTGGAGCTTTCTTTCTTGGAAAGAGGTTAGTGTCTTGTACTAGCAAGAAATAGAATTGTATCTCTCAGTCTATAGCAGATGTAGAATTTGTTGTTGTAGTAGTGAACTATTCAAACATCGTATCATTCAAGAAGTTGTTTTTAGGAATGAAGGAAGAAGTAAAAGATCTAGTTATTATCTATTGTGACAACACCAGTTCCATTAACATTTCAAAGAATCCTATGATGCACATCAAAACCAAGCATATAGAAATAAAGTATCATTTCTTGAGGGAATTAGTATAGGATAAAGAAGTAAGGTTGGAATATGTGAGTACTAAAGAACAAGTTGCAAAAATATTCACCAAACCTTTACCTAAGGATGCATTTTTGTATCTTAGAGGAAACCTAGGGGTGCTTCCCCTAACTGAAGCTCACTAAAATACAGGTTAGTGATGCATAAACCTGAGCCATAGTGAAGATCTATCAGTTGATGTAGGTACATCAGAGCCCATTGCAGATGAATTAGTACATTTAGGTACATTACAACTTCAAAGAGAAATAGTATTGACTATTGGTATTGATATTTAGTATTTGTGGAGATGGAGTCTTTGGCATTTGTTGTCAAAGAGGGAGAGTTTGATATAATATAAAAGAAATTACTTAAGGGAGATTTTTGATCTCAGATGGAAAAAACTTATCAGAGACAGAGTTTGATGATAGAGAGAGTTTTTTTTGGATGAGAATCAAAATGAAGCTAAATACATTAAAGAAAGTTTTATGTTGCTCTATAATTATTTGTATTAGGACATCTTACGTTGCCATCAATGCCAAAGAGGGATATTGTTGAAGATAATTATTCAATTGTCTATTGTCATTGATGTTACACATGTATATACACTTATGTAGTGATGTTACATAAATGTCTACATCTAGACCGAGAATAGTTGGTGAATGGAAATATTTTTTCAGTGTTGACCGAGACCAATTGGGTATTGAATATGTTCAATGTTGACCGAGTCACTCAGGCATTTCAGTCATGGTTGGGCAGTAAAGTAACTCAGTATTAATCAATTTGATTATTCAGTGTCAGCCGACTAACACTGGTTTACATTCTACAATCAATTGGTTATACAATTTATTTAGAAGGGTATTCAAGCCTACTTGGAAGGACTTATCATATATATGAAAGGTCAAGTTTGGATTGAATAGATGAGAGAGAGTGTGTGAAAAAGTTGAAGATAAGAAGAAGTGTGGAATTCTATGATATGAAGAGTGGAGGCAAAATCAGATGGGATTCTGATTGAGTACAGAACACTCAGAGCTACAATGGAATATTTGATCAGCAAGGATCTAGTTATAATCAAAATAGAGATCTAAATCAGCAAATACAGTTGCCTACACATACATGTCAATTCATTGTTACTTTCTAAAAATTGTAGCAGTGATCTCAAATCTCTTAACAAAGTAGACTTAACAATCTTTTTGTAAATCCTCTCACAAGGTAGCATTTCTTTGTTTAAGTGTTGAAGGCCTCTAACAAGGCCACTCCTCACAAGGTGATTTAAATCCTCTAATAGGGTCACACCTAATAGTGTGTTTTTGTAACCTTTAATAGGGTTGGATCCTAATAGGGCTCACTTCAGAAGAGTGAAAATAGTAACTAGTTACATTGGTGGTTTTTCCCATATTGGGTTTCCACATTAAATATTTGTGTCACCTATTTATATGTTATTTGTTTCATGCTTTATGTTTCTTCACTTAATCACTAAAGTATAATTGCATTGGATATTATAAAGATTGCTTTAACACCCACGTTACAGAAGAATATCTTAATTAACCGAGTAACAGTGTTATACTATTTAAGCCATCTAAGGGACAAGGGATTTGTTTTGGAATAATTGATTCACCCCTCCCATCTTAGTTACTCATCTCATTTCCAACACATATTTGTCAAGTAGATAATGTTGGAGATTTGATTCTGAGAGTTGATCGTTTGTATGTTTGTCATTGATGACAACATATAATACATAGTAGTAATTCTGTATGAACTTATCTAAATGATGACATGAAGAATTGTGTGGATAGATACATATTTTTGACATGTTTATTATGTTATGTTCATACACACAGACCTAGATATGATGTTTCAATAAAGTTATGCAATTCTGTTATTAGCAGTTACAGTTCTAGAAGTATAACGGTATAGGGCCGATGTATATAACGTGTTTCATGAGTGTGCCTATCTTTAGGATATACATGTGTATATGCATGATTAATTATGATTTTATGATATAAATCCAAAGGTGCCAAACATGTTTCAAGATGATTGCAAAGATATGGTTAATTTGGTGAGGTCGACTTAGTGAAGCGTCGCGTCTGTTTAACATTGACTTGCGCGGACTTAATATTGTTTGCGTTCTTAGTTAAGCCAACTAAGATATTGATGAAGTGTTTCTAAGAGCTGACATGACCTTCTAATTTGGAGAAGATACTTATAGTAGTTCAATTGTGATACGCTAAGTGTGAATGATATGAAAAAGGAAGAAAGATGTATAGAGTAGATTATTAAAGTTGGTTCATTCATCAAGGGTCTATGTGAAGAAGAAGTGAAAGATTTTAATACACTGGAACTGATCAAGACAGTGGGTCTACTCTACAGTTCATCATCAGATATAGTGCATATCTATTATTCAGAAGGTTGTAGCCTTCACCATCAAGCAGTGAGCTTTTGGACTGTGAGTCCACCACCCCTAACAAGGTTATTTGTAAAAGACTCCTAATAGGGTCCGACCCTTAACCAGGTCACTATACTTATTGCATTGTATTGTACAACTCCTAATAGAGTTGAAATAACTTCTAATAGGGATTACTATAAACAAGTATAGTTTATTGTGGGTGCTAATTCCCACCGGGGTTTTTGACCATTTGGTTTCCCCATAATCAAATTGTGCGTTGAGTACTCTATTATTTGATTATGCATTTACTTTTTTATATACTAAAGTCAAAGAAGTAAAAAGGACTTAAGTAATTGATAACTGATTCACCCCCCCCTCTCAGTTATCCTTTGGGACTATTCTAACAATTGGCATCAAAGCCAAGTGCCTTGGAGAAGAAGCCTAACATCTTAAGGTAGATCAAATGTCTTAATTTAGAAAAGAAAGCCCTAAGTTCGATGGAGAGAATTATTTGGATTGGAAAAAAAAAATGATAACACATCTATAGTGTATTGGCTTTGAGATCTTTGAAATTGCCACACAAGAGGTTGTAATTCCATCTCTGAAAGACCTTGCAAAGGATGATGCTATGAACAGACAAAAGGACATATTTACACATAATGCAATTGCCAAAGAAGCCCTTATCAGCGCCTTATCTGACAGTGAATTTTTTAAAATCAAGAAAATTGACAAAGCATATACCATATGGAAGTATTTAGAAGACATGTTTGAAGGAGATGTTCAAGCAAAGAATGCACTCAGGAAGACATGGAAGAAGAAATACAACAGTCTTGAGATGTTACCTGAAGAGAACATTAGAGCTTACAATCAAAGGACAAATGAAGCAGTATCTAGAATCAGGAACAATGGTGGTGAAATATCAGAAGAAGATATAATGGACAAGTTGCTAACTACTTTGACATAAGACTGGGAAAACAAGATCAATATTCTAGAGGAAACTATGCAATTCTCACAAAACTTGAAGAGAGAGAATCTAATCAGCAAAATCTCTACATTTGAGATATCAGGATTGAAGACTAAACCTAAAAGTGAAACAACTTTCAAAGCCTCGGTCCATGGTAATAAATCCTTACACATCTCCAGTCACAATGAGAAAGAAGAAGTTGATGAAGAACTTGAAGAAATCATAGCTATGATTTCTAGAAGAGAAAAGAAAGGAAAAGGTAAATATGAAGGACAACTTCCATTTAAATGTTTTTCTTGTAATAAGATAGGTCACTTTGCATCTAAATGTCCCACAAGAGTCAAGAAGTTCAGATCTGATTACAAACCCAAATATAAGAAGGAATGTTATCATGCTGAAGAAGGTGTAACCGATGAAGATTCAG
>MU228154.1:8206689-8223659 GCA_018584345.1 Thuja plicata | reverse complement strand
TTACCTTTTATCCCACATTGGTTGTGTTGTAATCTCTTGGGTGGTAAATGCCTATATAAAGAAGGCATAGGAGCATTCATAAGCAAGCTCTCAAAGTTGTAGAATCTCCTATTGGAGAAAAAAAGTTGTCAAGTTGTAGGATCTTGTATTGGGGAAGAAGCTCTCAAGTTGAAGCTCTTAGATTGTAAGCTTTGAGGATGTAAGATCTCTCAAGTTGTAATTATTTTCAAGTATTAATTTATGCTTTGTAAAGCATTTTATCTTCTCTTTATCTCTATGTTGTTATATTTTTTTGGTATGAGTTGGTAAGGGTGGTGTGTCCCTTCATCAGTGGTGCCAGAGCGGTAGTGCCCTTCATCAATTGTTGTTTTTTGATGAATCATTGTGATAGGAGTATAAGTGATTGATTTTATGTCTATTTCTTCTAGATATAGATGTAACGCAAAATAATTATGGTATATTTGCAGGTTTTATTGTTCATATATTTTGTCTTAACATTAGCATGAGTATGACAAATTTGATATGATAAAAATATCTTAGTGGTATTTCAAGAAAAAATTTCAAGGTGTATTAAGTATGCATGAGTTTCACTGATAAAAAACATAATTCAGAGTAATTCTAACATAAAATGATTTGGATACAACAATATTCAAGTAAAATGCAGCAACATAAACTAGTTAAAATGGTCTAAGAATTGAGTGGAAAATAAGGTGAAATTGATCACAACATATAAAGAATTACAATCACTGTGTTAAGTCATTTTGATTGCATGATAAAGGCTTACTATCTTTATGTCAAGGTTGTCATTGGTTTAACTTTGAATACATCTTGATAGTTCATTATTATAAAGAAGGACCAGTTGAGTTTCAAACAAAAGTGTATGTCATTGAAGTTAGTTTGTACTAATTCTCTTGAAGTTGTAGTTTGCATATTCATGTTAAAGATCAGAAGAAGAACTATGTTGAAGATAATAACCATTTGTGTTAAAGTAGTGCCATGAAGAGTATGAAATATAAAAATGAGAGGACAATTTAACTTAGAGAGATCATAATAGAGGTATCATGAAGAAAGGTTTTTTATCACAGAAGAGATATAGAGATATCACTATTTTAGAACAATAAATATGGGAGTCAAGAGAAGAAAACAAATAACAATAGTTTCAATGAAAAGGGAGGTATATCTTGTATGAAAATAATCAAAGTGACAAGTATTCTATTCATAGAGTAGAAACAACATAAGTAGCAGACCAATGAAGAAGATTCCAAAGACAATATAAAAAAATATGCTAACAATAGGTATGCATTTGACAGGAGTGCAAGATCTGAAAATAGAAATAAGACAGTGAGAGTTATGGATATGGTCAAAACATAATAGAGAATAAAGAGTTTTAAGATCTGTGATTTTTTAAGGAGCGGTTCTTTGAAAGGAAAACAAAGATTTGGAGTGAAAACATAAAGAGAATTAATTGAAAGGAACATGTGTATAAGGGATAGAAGTTCATGTTGATGACAAATGTTTAAAGATAACATTTTGAAGTTGTGATGTTAGTGCAAGTTCTAAGAATAGTCCAAGCAACAGATGTAACATACCAACAGGAACATGAATTTGCATAAGTGATAATAATTTTTTATATAATGGTGTATGTTTGATAGAGGAAAAGAAGTACTTTAGAGGTACAATATCATGATGGATAGTTGTAGTTTTTTAGCAATGTAGAAAATGGAGATGAGGACAAGGTAAGTGGGAATTTTACGAGTAACTAAATGTGTAAAGATATTATAGTTTTTTTAATGAAGGGAAATGATCACATCATTATATAGAGCATATATAAAAGAGTTATCTTTATGATTTCAGAACATGATGAGTTGGCTTTCAGATTGACAATTGGGAAGTTAGTTGTCTATTGTTTACATTGTATAACGTGCATATGTGCAACCTATGACTTCTAGTAGAAATTTGGCAGAAAGAGTAAACTTTATAAAGACTTTGTTAAGGCATAGATTATATCTGTGTTTATAAGATTTATGATGATCAATGGTATCAAATTTTATGTTCAGGATGATGATTGGTGTGAAGAAAATCAATGTTTGAGGATAGATGTGTTAGAACAGTGCATGTTTGTAAAGTGGTTATTAATCGTGCACCTGATGTTCAATAATATTGTAGCTATTACCAAGTTTCTATAGGTTCATACTCAAGGGGAGATAGTTAAGAAAATGTTCATTCATTTGTCATGTGTTGCCAAAAGAGGGAGAAAGGAGTGATTTTTGACATCAATTCCAAATGGGGAGTTTGTTGGCTTTGGCATGTTTTTCATTGATGTCAAAAGGCTTTTTTTCTTAGAGTGGTGATATTGACATGAATTTGACAGGAAGATATAGATGATAGAGTAAAATGTTCACAAGAGATGATTATGTTTTTAAATTTTGGATGTAGTGCAAGTAAGGTGCAAGTAAGTGCATCATCTATCAATTGGTTGGTGATGTTAACAGAAATTGTGACAGGCTGCTAGGAATAAATGGCCACAAAATAAATTTGATAAAAGGAATAATATTATCATTAAGTATTCATCTAAATTGTGAATTTGAGGTAATGAATACCAATATGTATTAGTTATATCAATTATTTATCTCTTTGGGGCATAATATAATTAGAACAGTTGGAATTATAAGAGCAATCATGGGCTTGTATATGGAAACTATGAATAGTTTGAAGTGCTATTACTAATCATGAACATTTTTGAATTGTATTAATTATTTATATCATGTTCTATTAATGGAATAATATAGACATATTGATTAAAGATGAATCAATAAAATATTGTGTAATCTTTTTTGTTTCTAGCACTGTAGCGATAGGAAATGAAAAAATATACTTCAATATGCAGCAATAGGATGCAAGTAATCATATTTTTAGTAAAATATTTTGAAGAGGTTAAAGTCACAACTAATCATGAACATGTGTTGTAAAACATCATTTGAAAATGATCATATTTATCAAGTATTTAATCTTTTTGATGACTAGTTATAAGAATAGTTTAAAATCCTAACTGACTAAATTTGGTGATCGACAGTTTTGTCTTTAATTGTTATTTTCTTAACTGTATGTGTGCACTTCTTTGATGATTATTATTAACGATAGTGATGAGGAGAATGAAGAAAAGGTGTGAGGATACATGGTGACTAAAAAAATGTATAAATGCACGGTGTGTAGTGAATATGGGTATGGTAGCAGACAATGTTGAAACCATCCATTTTTATGTGAAGTAGTATTCGAACAAGTAAATAAGGGTTTGGTTATAAGTGAAGGAGTGGAATTAATGATGGAGTAGGTCTTCTACATAGAGTTTCAAGTTTTTGGTATGTTATGAAGCTAATGTATGCATATTTGAATATCTTTTGTCACAAAGGAGTATAAAAGGGCTTTAATGAATGAAAATGTATTGATAATTATAGAATAGAAACTCTTTGTTATTCTATATATGCTTCTACAAGATTATAATAGAGTGAATTGGTGTTTCCTAATGAATCATTGTGATAAGAGTCTAAGTGATTAATTGTCTATCTACTTCTATATACAAATATAATGCATACTACTAATGGTATATTTACACGTGTAATTGTGTGATGGTGATAATGGATTGAGTGGTAAGTGTTATTCCTATCCATAGATGATGTATTGCTAAATTAAGGATGAAAACACTAAGTTTACAAGATTGATAAGAGTGTTTTGGTTTATTATGTTTGTCATTTTTTCTGTAGATGAGAGTGTAGGGTGTAAGGTTCTGAAAAGTAGATTGTAAAGTGAAGGATTGTGAAATATAGACAAGATCTTTGTGACAATATTTTTTAGATTTTTTGAATGGAAACAGAGTAACCCTCTAATTGAATTTAAATTTAAGATTTTTTAATGGTTTGGTGCTATGTGGAATGGGTGTTCCTAATTAGTAAGGGGTTGGTGCTCCTAGAGTTGATGCTCTGAATTTTTCCAGTGAGACACAATAAAAATCTTTTTTATAGTGATTTTTCACCCTTTAATGGTTTTCCACTCAAATCCTTATGTCATGGTGCTATACTTGTATTCTAAATCTCTTGACTATCTTATTTGGTGGATTGATATTGTTCTATCATCTACTGCAAATGTTAAAATAATTAAGTGAAATTTTTTATTGATTAAGAATCTTGCTTGAATATATAGATCAATGATTCACCCCCTCCCCCTCTCAATGATCCTAGTATTACAAAAAGAATGACTTAAAAATATCTACTCGTTCTCAATCTAGGTACCCTACATCTTTCAATGTTAAATGTTTTTCATGCAATAAATTTGGATAGACCCAGTGAATGTAGAAGTTAGATCAAACATAAATCTTTCAATGGTCATTGTTATGCTTGCAATAAGTATAAACATAAGGCAAGTGAAAGAAAAAGTAGAATGATGAGAACTATATTTATAAATGTAAATAGTGTTATAAATGTTCAACCCTTCAATGGATATGCATGCAATAAATATAGGCATAATGCTATTGGGTAAAAATCTAATGGATATTATTTTATTGTTGAGTGAATATGTTTCTTATTTTTTCAAAATGAAGAATGAAAAGGCTTATGTACCAAAAAAGAAGGAGTTTATGATGAATAAGGAAAGAGAAAAGATGAAGAAGATTTGGGTCAATAAATATAATAAAAATATGGAAGAGAAGTCAAGAAATATGTTTGTATCCCTTTGTGGTATATATTTTTCCTTCAAAAACTAAAATAAAGCATTTCCTTATGGGGATAATTCACCTCAAATATTAAGAACCCCCTTTTCTGTTGGATGCTAAATGGTTTTTAGTATGCAAAAGAATGTTGAGGTATTTTTTTAGAAATTATTGTTATTTGTGGAGATTTATATGTTAACAGATAAAAACAAAGCATCACCTTTATACATGTAAGCAACAATAGACCATCAATGCAACTGGGGGGGGTCATTTGTATGCCATAAATTTTTTTTATAAACCAAATAATAAATGAAATATTGAACACAATAAAAATAACATCATAACACGGCCATTTTTTGTCAAGGAAACCCTGTTGAGGGAAAAAAAAACCCGATGGGAATTAGCACCCACAAATAATGCACTGAAAGTATAGTATCCCTATTACGAGATTTAGCCCTATTAGGAAATTATTATAAAATACATTAAATAGTCTTTGTTAAAGGAAAAACCATTTTAGGAGTCAAGAGAAACAACAAGCTCACTACCCAGGCACACTGCCTAAAGAAGGTTAAATCGACCTTCAGGACTCACTGTCTGAGATACAGATATACAAAGATGTAATATCCAATGAACAAACTAATAGCAACTAGATTTACTTAAATAGTTCCAATGAAGTTCATCAATTACTATATTTTCTCTACATCTAGTATACTTCTCAAATATAAGCTCACAGCTTCTACACATCTCTTCACAAAAGTAAAAAACTTTCTTTTATACATATTACAAATAAAGCAATTAGGTCAGCCAATAAAGAATTCCCCATTGCATAAAAAATTACATAACCCCTTTCTAAGATACACATGGTACCTTAAACAAGTAAACATCAATTAAAAATCATCAAACATAATCCAAGATCTGCAATCCATGCTCGCCATCCATAACACACGCTACATCTCTGAAGTTGGCCACAAATAGGTCTTCTCCAGAACACATGCCACAGCTGACCTCACCAAGATTCCTACAACCCAAGAATCATAAAAAAAGTTCCTCAACCTGTCTTTTAACATTCCCCAAGCTTTCATAACATGACACATGCTCGCATCCATGTTATCCAAAAAACTCAGAGACTAACACTGTCATAATTCTCCGTCACTATTATACAAATAGTCTCCACCAAAACTGTTGTAACTCATGAAAAGAAACATAAATCCAAGAAACCTTAGATATAAGATCCTAAATTTTCCCTTAATACATATTTTTGCTTGCATCCTCTAAGAGTATGTACTATGTCTGTACACGATAGTTAGTCTTTCCTGTGCTAGAGACAACCAAACTCACTAAGACTTCAATTGAACATGTGTTGACATCAATGATAAAACATGAATGCCGAAAAATCCAACAGAAGCCAATTCAAACAATCTCCCCCTTTTGCATTGATGTAAACACATGAGAAAATCCATCAATCCAAATGTACCCATCTCAATACAACTTTGTAAACATCTCTCCCTAAAATAGTAGGGATTTTCCACTGAATCTCTCCCCCTTTGACATCAATGGGAAAGGGCTCCATTACTCTATATCTTACCATCTCACCTCTGCAAGGTGTTTCTTTTTCAAATATTCATGCGTGTAGCAACCATGTGCTTAAAAACCCAAATGTGTTCTATTTTGTTCCTGCGATCACTCCCCCTAAGGAGTGGATTCAAACATCAAGTCCACAAAATGATATAGCTTTGAAATCCATTGGATTGATGCATTCCTACATCAATTAGTTCTTGCAAAGAGTGGATCTCACCCCAAGCTTTCCTCTAAGATACTCAAAGACATCTTTTTGAAAAGGTTTTGTAAATATATCTGCTATTTGTTCCTTTGTGCTGATATACTCTAATTTGATCTCTTTTCCTACAACCTTGTCTCTCAAGAAATGATACTTGATTGAAATATGTTTAGTCTTTGAATACATAATTGGATTCTTTGACATATTCACTATGCTAATGTTATCACTATGAATAACCACTAGCTCTTCAAAAAAAATTACAATGTCCTTCTACTTCATCCAAACAATCTGTGTGCAATTTATAGCAGCAACAACATACTCTAATTTAGTAGTAGACTGAGCTATACAATCTTGCTTCTTACCTAACCAATAAACCAGCCTTTTCCCAAGAAAAAATGCACCACCACTTGTACTCTTTTTTTCATCAACATTTCCTGCCCAATCAGCATCAGTATAAGCATGCAAAACAAAATCATCAGATTTTTTATACCATATTCCAGTGTCCCTTTTAGATATCTAAATATTCTCTTTACTGTAGAAATATGTCTCTTTAGGATCTTCTTGATATCTTGCCACAATTCCAATGGCATTAGCAATATCTGGTCTATTGTGAGTTAGATATTGTAAGCCTCCAATCATGGATATGTACTTTATCTAAAAAACACCCTCAAATTCATCATTAGTAGTAAGCTTGTAACTAGTAACCATAGGTGTTGCAACAGGTTTACACTCTTACATTCCAAAAAAATTCAGCATTTCCTTAAGATACTTGGTTTGAGAAATGAAAATACTATTCTTGTTCTGATTAATTTGCAAAACAAGAAAAAACCTCATTTCACCAATCATTGACATCTCAAATTCACTTTCCATTTCATTAGAGAATTTATTACTCATTTCATAATTACCTCCAAAAATAATATCATCTACAAAAACTTCAATTATTAAGATTTCATCTTCACTAGTTCTTAAAAACAAATTATTGTCTGCATTACCTTTTCTGAATCCAAGAAGAAGTAAATACCTGTCCAATCTAGAAAACCATGCTCTAGGTTCTTGTTTCAGTCCATACAAAGCCTTTTTCAATCTGCAAACCATGTCCTCATCATTTGTCAAAGGAAATCCATCAAGCTACTCAATATACACTTCTTCCTCTAAATATCCATTCAGAAATGCATATTTCACATCTATCGGATACACCTTAAAGTCCTTGTGTGCATCATAATCAAGAAATAATCTCACTACCTCAAGCCTAGCAATAGGAGAAAATGTTTCTTCAAAGTCTATGCCTTTTTTTTGTGAGTATCCTTTACAAACCAATCTTTCCTTATTCCTTACAACCATTCCATATTCATTCATTTTGTTTCTAAAAACGCATTTAGTCCCTATAACATTCTTGTTTTTGGATGAGATGGGAAATGTTCTAGGGATTGCAATATCATGATTGCACATGATCACAAGGAAATTCAACCAATGATATTCAGGTATAACAAATTTGTTGCAAATGAAACCAACCTCACACTGCCTCACCTCCACTGTAGAAGGAGAAGGATATAATTAGGTTAACCTCCTTAAGATCATTTAAAAAGAAACAAAACATATTGATAAAAGAGAGATGGTGAATATTATAGAGAAAGAAGCAACTATGGGGAAAGAGATAAAGATAGAATGCAGAAGTTATAGGGTGCAGAACAGATAAGTTATCGAGTGTAGAAATAGGTAATGCACTTGCAGAGCATAAAGAGTTTGAACAACATTATGGTTTATGCATACTTGTAGACATTTTTGTAATAGTTAGGAGAGTATAAATATCATTCAGTGGGTAGGCCCTGTATAGTCAGAAAATGGAAGCACTTCCATGGTAGACTAGTTTAGCCTTCTGAGTAAGTGTTTTGGGGTCATGTCAAGTGCCTTGAATGGGTCCCTAACTTAGATCTAGCTTTTTCCTCCTTTTTTGCCCCATTTCCACTTTTCTAGCCTATTTATGGCACCCTAGACTGAAAAAATGGGACTTTTACCTCAAGTTCAAGGTCGACCTCGACCTTGACCTAGGTCACAATCAACCTTTTCTAGGCCCAAAGTTCAAATTTTAGAATTTTAGGTTTTTCAGATGTCGGTCTTTGGAAAAAGTTAATTCTCGCTTCCAGGTCGGCTGTTTCGATCTTCGAAACAACAAATCTTAAATTATATTTAATATAGGTCCTCTTCTAGGGGCATGGGTCTAATTATAATTTAATTCTCCTATGTAGGCCTCTCTAGAAGATTTTTCCCTAGTTCCATATAATAGGAAGCTTTCTCCTCTCATTTTCTCTAACCATGAAGCATGATTATCAAGTATAACTGCAAGAATTAAAAGAATTGAAGAGTGAGATCCAAAGGTGAAGAAGCAAGATTTGAAGCAATCCAAGTATCTATTGAAGCATTCATCCATTCTCAAGCACTTCTCAAGCACTCATTTTCATCAAGGAGATCCGTTGGTGGCCATTGAAGGATTCAAGCTCCATGGAGCCCTCTTGTTGAAGATTTCTCCATCCACATTCCTCCAAGCCTCTTCATATTCAAAAACCCATTCAAGATTAGTGTTGAAGATCTACAATAAATTGATTGAAGACATCCTACATTCTACATCCTTTTTGGTGCATACATACTTGTGGATTCACGGATTTGAATCCGCCACGAGGACTTCTACAAGAAAGGTAAATTTATGCATTTACTTTGTTTTACTTATGCAATTTCAATTATACTTTGAGGTTAATTCCAAAATTGGGTTTTGACCAACGAAAACCCCTCCCCCCCAACAAAAAAACCATTATTCTTGTATTTATGGGTTTGGAACAGCACATCAGAGTGCAGATTTGGATACCCTTTTCAGCAAACTTTCAAAATCTGAAAACAGAATTAGACTTTTTAGGTCGATTTTTCCCTAGGTTGATTCTGGTTCAATGGTGACATTGACTTGAGGGTACAAATCAAAACTATTTCATAACGGGAAAAGATTTATGGATTTTTTTCATCTCTGTGTTTCTATTCTAGATCCGGTCTCATATTTTCTAGAAACTGAGTGTAGACCCCGAAAACAACATTCTTCATATCTACAACATTTCATGGTTAGTAATTTTCTCCTATATATTTCAATTAAAGTTATCAATCTTTCTAAATCTATTTCACATTCAAATAAATAAATGGGTACTTAAGATCTTCCTTCTTTATTCTTATTTCCAAATGATTGATTCATTTATGCATTGATCCTTCCGTTTTGGATTAATCAATTTGGATCCTTCATTTGTATATCTAAGGATAAAAGGAGAGCATTTTATTTACCCCCCTAAATTTCAATAAACAATCATTCCTTTAAATGTAAGATAAGGTAATAGCAAACCCTCAAACACACAAACATCTCTATTTTCTTATGTTACAGGCCCTAACAGGTATTATTTTGTAAATCCTTTAACTGGGTACATCTCTTAGATGAGAGATTGTAAAATCCTTTAACTAGGTAGACTAAATAAGTCTTTTGTACTCTTGACTGAGTATAATACTCATAACAGGGTAAGCTACCAGAAGTAGCTAACATTCTAGCTCTAACTGAGAAATATTTATTTTGCAAAATTGAAGGATTGTGGGTGTCATCCCCACCATAGTTTTTTCCTCTAACAAAGGATTTATCTGTGACCAAAACTCATGAAGTTACCTTTCATGGTTTTCTAATTTACTTTACATGCTTTTCAATGTTTTCATGAATGATATTCAGTTCGGTGAAGAGTAAAGAATAGTAGTTAAAAAAATTTATAAGTACTAAGTAACCCCTCCCCTCTCAGTACTTACCTTTCCATAGATTAATCCAACAATTGGTATTAGAGATAGTCTCTTGAGATAAGGGTTTAACCACCTGAGAGTAAAGATCATGACCATGGAAATTTACAAGCAATCTAATAAGATTGATAGTCTTGATTTTGAGTTGGAGAGTGCATAAGAAGTGACTAAAGATCTGAAAAGCAAGTTAGAAAAGTCCTTAAATGTGAGAAAGTAGTTGTGTAGTGAGCTGAAATCCATGCAAGAGCATGTTGATACTCTTGAGACAACATTTGAAAGTAGTTTGTGTGATGAATCTGATTCTTTCATTGCAGAACTCATGGAAAAGAATAAGAAAATCACCGAGCAACTGAACTTGGCAAAGATAGATCAAGAAACACAAGCATTGAGAATGAGTGAGATACTTGAATCTAAGGGAGTAGTTGAAGATGCATTGAAATTATCTGAAGAATAAAAAAGAAAGTTTGAGACAAGAATAGCTGATAAAGATAATGAGATCATGAGGATAACATAGGTACACTATAATATGACCGATCAGCTAGTGAGAGAAAATATAGAATTGACCAGGAAAGAGTTTGAGAATCAAGCACTAAAGTGTGAAGCTGATAGATTGACCAGTGAGCTGAAATATGAAAAAGAAGCAAATGAGATACTAAAGAGAAATGAAGAAACACTGAGATCATTGGATGCACATATTAAAGGTCAGAGACAATCAATAGACAAGAGTGGACTAGGATTCAATAGTAAGAGAACTAATGACAAAGGAGAGTCCTCTAAACAAGCTGACAGTCAAGGTACTTCCACGCCACCAAACTCAAACAAGCCTAGTTTCCACTAATGTGGGAAACTTGGACATATTGTAAATGTATGCAGAAGAAAAAGGGGTAAGTCATCGAGTTCACCCAAGTTTGATGGACATTGTTATAATTGTAACAAGTATGGGCATAGAGCACATGAACACAGTTCAAAGACTGAAAATTACACAAGAAAGCCAAAGTTTGATGGCTACTACAATAACTATAAAAATTATGATCACAATTATGAAGAATGTACATCACAAAAGAGAAATGACAACTGGGTACCGAATCAATAGAATATGCCAAGAAAATGACAAGGTACATACATATCATGGGATTATAACACAAGGATATCTTGTTTAGTCTATGGAAGATATGGACATATTGTTGCAAAATGCATGTTGCTACATGGAAGGAACAATAGAAGATCTTGGAGAAATCTTGGCATGGCATGCTTCCATTGTCATATGCTAGGTCACCTTGCCAAACACTATAGGTACCTAGGAAGAAACATCTGAGAAACCTAAAGTTAATGTTAAAGAAATGAGAGATCAGATGAATAAGACATGGATAAGAAAGTCCATGGACGATGGAACATCATTAAGAATAGTTGAAGACACCTCATCCTCTGGATTGGATGCAACCAATTCTGCCTAATCAGTTATGAGGTATGAGTAGGAACTACAAGTTAACTTTCAAATCTTAAATCGGTTCCTAGTATATGTGTAGAGATCCATATGAGCATACTTAGATGAATTTGGATACATATTGTTAAGTTTATGTTTCATATTTATTTGGTAAAAGGCAAGTAAAGTTAGGTATTTGGTAAAGTAATTTTGTGGAGCAATAATTTCTACTTTATGACCATTGAAAATCCTAAACCTAGAAAAATCCATATATAGACCGCATCATCTATTATTGTTACTTAACATTTTCTAGAGAAATGTGAATAAAGTTGGATAATTGAGTCCTCAAGAAAACTTGAGTGATTGTGAAGGTACTCCTATACCACTTTGAGCATATTTGAATATACTTAATGTATTTTTGGTGTTTCCCTATCTATTTTGGTGCAACTGAGTCATAGACACAAACCCTAGTTAGAATATTGATGTTTGAAAAGAGGATATGGCCCTGAAAGCTCAAAACCCAGTTGTGGTTGAGAATGTTGAGTTGGTGAATCCTAAGTATAAGCTACCTCATGTGAAGGAAGATGAACTAGACATGATGGGAGCACTTTCATCCATTCCAGATAGAGTTCTATTGATTGAGGACATTTGCATGTTCATCCATTGTAAGGTTGAGGAGATTTGTGAAGCGGAGATTGATTCATCTTACTAGAAGCTATGTGCAGATGGGAAATTAAAGAGAAATCATGTTCATCTAGAGTCAAAAGGTTTGATACATGCCTTGTATATCCCAAAGATATTCAAAACCAAGTGGATAAGGATGGTCCTTAGACGAATACACAAACAATGTATGTGGGTAGATCAACGTGTGAAGATAAAAAAGGATGTGTGACACATTGTGATTGGTTACCCAATTGGAGACAAGCCTAAATCTATTAGACAGATTGAGAGGAAAAATCTAAGTGAATTAACCAAAGCCAAATGGGATCAAAGAGGTATGAATATTGCTAATATTGAAGACCCTGAATTTAATTTCGTATGCAACATCTTGTACTACCAAGTATTTCAATCATCCCGAGTGGACAACATACCTTGTGGAGATATTTATATGGCTTAAAATATTGTAAAGAAAAATATGTACATTGATCTATGTGAGATACTATTAAAACAACTTGAAGACAACATGAACACTGTAAGGAAAGCCAAGACAAATACATTGAATTTTGGCTCATTATTGGTATGAATATACTTTTAGTTTGAGAACTTCTTTCCATTTATTGGAAGTGTGAAATGGAATGTTGATAAACCAGTCATCTACCAAATAAGTGATTACATTCAGAGTCTAGGAGAGAATTTTGATATTATTATGAATGACTACTTCACCAAATTCCAATCTAGGATGCATCATAAATTTAGAGTTCCACCTCAATTAGTTGAGAAATATCATGATTCTATATGTTTTGAGGTAGACATCGACTCATGTATTATCAATGGATTTGAGCCTAGGAGAATATGTCTAGATCCTATGGGATATGAGATGGATATAGAAATTACATCTCAACAAATCAAAACTCTATTAGCTAAGCCTGCTGATAAAAGAGCCAAGAGGTATGGAAAATATGAAGAAGTTAATGCTAAGATTAGGGAAGGTATCTTGGAGCCTAAAATTCAAAGAAAATATAGCAAGATGAGTGCTAATCTAACTAAGGATTTGGGAATTGATGATGAAGAAGATGAGGCAGAACCCTCTGAAGTGGAAGCAAAGAAACCACAAGTATTGAATCCTTCACCAAGCCAAAAATCTAATAGATCATTAACAAGTTTTACAACATCACCGAAAGCAAAGAAGATTTATGCTAAACTAAAAGAGAAGACGTATGTAAGAAGAAAAAAGGAAAACACTAGATCAAGGAGAAAATTCAAGCTACCACCAGACAGTGACACATAGACTGAAGACTTAATAAAACTCAAAGTTGTGAAGAACAAGCCTCCATCACTAGGAAGTCTAGATGAAATGTTAGACACAATGAAGAAGTATGGAACATTCAGAGGAATGAAGTGAGAAAAGTACAACACCCAAAGTAAAGAGAACAAGGTAAAAATTGAAGATGCAATTATTTACTCTTTACACAAATTTAGATGCACCCCACTTGAAGTTTTCAAGTTTTTTCCTATTGAGTTATACAAAAACATAGATGCAAGATGGAAATATGTTATGAATGATGAAAAAAAATAGAGAAAGATCTCTCATGCTAACTGTACCAAATCTATCTATTGAATAAATTGAAGACCTTGAAACAACACTCTAAACAATTTATTGTAAAAGGAATATCTTTAAGGATTATGACAGGAGACTTGGAGCAATTACAGTTGGAAATGGATGCAAAATGGAGAGAGATATTCAACATTAAAGAGCTTGAATCTCAAGATAAGAGAGAAAAGGAAACCATAACTGATGAAGTTGCAACAAATGATCAAGGTAAGAATAATCCTATTGATTTGACAATTGATACCGATGAAGTTATTATTAACAATATTACTGACAAAGATCCCAGAGATGATACATCACAAGATGAGAATGCTATGGAAACTAAGGACATCGATATAGAAAAAATAAAATCAATAATAAGGCTACTACTAATCCTACTCTACAGCCTATATTGGAACAAGTACTAGATTATCACACAACTCAAGGTGATAGTACTACATCTATGGATACAGAAGAGGAAGCCACAGAACCTCTGAAGGAAATAGAGAAAGAGAAGGAAAGGGAAGTTGAGGAAGTGAAAGACACACAAAAGGATATGGATACCAAGAAACTAGCAGCACTGAGTGCCGAATCAGTTCCCCCAATTGAGTCTATTACACAACAACAAGAGATAAACAAAGATGAACCAAAGGAACAAAATGAACTGAAGGAAGCCGAGATAAAACAAGTGATGACATTAAGTTTTTCCATTAGTACACTTAGTGAAAAACATTGATAAAGGTCATCGGTACAAGCATAACCAGTGGATAGAAATCATTACCGACGGATAGCAAGCATACCCAACAAAACAAAATTTCACGAGAAAATGCTAAGTATTGAATTGACCGACGAATACTGACAATTATTGTACCAACAAAGTAAATAGGACATCATCAACGGGTCAATGACATAACACAAAGATCATCACTAATGATACAGTTTTGAGAAAAAAACTGATGGAGCAGAAAAGGCATACCCAACGAACAGTTCAAGAAAGGAACACCGACGAAGAACAAAACTGACAGACTGACAGAGCAGCCCGACCATCAGAACTGACAGTCAGTTAGAGAACCTGCAAATAGTGGATCTGACTTGTACACGTCAGATAAAGCATTGTAATTCTATTTATAGAGTTTTAATTTGTTTTAAATCATTACTTGAGGGTCAAGCAAGCATAATGTAAATGTTTTAAAGCATCCTAATGGATCTAAAACATATCTAACTAAAGATCAAGGTCAAGTTGTAAACCTTGGATCTAGAGTTAACTTGCAAAGTGTGAATCGAGAATAGAGCTAAAATCTAGTATAAATAGATGTTCAATCAATTGTGAATTATGGATTCATTATTTTTGATAGCCACAAAGAGCATCTGAGGAGCAGAAGGAAGAATTCATGCAAAGTTTAGGAAAAGATTATATCCAGTTATCAAGAACACACAGAGGCTACCGACATGCAAAAAAAGGTATTATTCAATCATGAAAAGATGATTACTCATACATAGGAAGCTTTATTGGATCTATTATTAGTAATTAGAGATTGCATACATCATTAGATCAAAGACTTATGTAGTTGCATTCTAACAAGTGCATCACATAATAGTTCTTTACAAATCTGTTAACAGAGTGCACACTTAACAGTGTTGCTAAAGCTTCAAACGAAGTAGATCTTAACAGGTCTCCACTATAATACTCCTAACAGGGTAGGTCATCAAAAGTGACCAATTGTAAGCCTTAACCGGCCCCTTCTTATCTAGAGATAGTGAGGTCTTGTGGGTAACAATCCCCACCATAGTTTTTACTTCCTAACAGGAGTTTTCTGTGTTACCATATCTTGTGTCATGTGTTATCTATTTTCATGAATGTTTCTTGTATGGTTACATATTAAAGAACTTATATTATGATTGCATATGCATAAAGAAAGATGAACAGTTAGATAAGAGAATTTACAAACTGATGACTAAGGGTTAATGGGCTAACCAAGAAAAGTTTTAGAGGTATTGATTCACCCCTCCCCTCTCAGCACATCATTCACAATATAATTCCAACAATTGGTATCAGAGCTAAGTCTCTTTCTTGAAAAGCTTAAAGACTTAAGAAAAAAGATCAGAGCAATAGAAAAGTACAGACTTGACAAGACTATTGAGAATGAGAAATTGCAAATGCAGATAAACTATGAGCAGTATAAAGAGGCGTGAATCAACTTGAGAAAACTTCTTAATGAAAGAAAGATTATGGCAACTAGGCTGAATGAGAAGGAATACAAAGAATCAGAAATACAAGATTACTTTGATTTAGCATAATCAACATCAAGCAAAGCTTCAGACATGTTAGTAGAAGAGGTCACAAGTCTACAAGAAGTCAATCTACATCTGACAGAGCAAATCAAGATGTTGCAAATCGGTCAAGAAACTCAAATGGTGAAAATGATTGATGTCATGAATGATGCAAGAAAAGATGAAAATGAAATAACACTAACCATTGATGATAGGAGGAAAATAATAGAGAAGCTGCAAGAGAAAGAATTAGAGATTCAAAGACTTACTAAGCATCACCATGAGGTTACCAACCAGATTATTCTTATGAGTCAAGAAGAAAATAGACTAAATATAGAACTCATTGAAAGAATACAGTCTATTGGTGAGCTAAGAGAAGAGAATAAAAATTTGAAGCATGAAATCAAAGTCTAGAATCAACACAAAAAATTGATCAAGAAAGCTGAAGATAGCAACAAAAGGATGGATGATTTTCTTGATGGACAGAGAAGAGTCAACAACTACATAGGGTTAGGGTACAAGGAGAATGGTGAATCTTCTAATCAACCAGATCAAAGGAATGCTTTCACAACCCCAAGATCCAAGAAGCTGTTATGCAATCACTGTGGAAAACCCAGCCACACCTCAAACATTTGTAGAAGCAAAATGAAAGGTATTCCTCAAGCACAATCTACTTTCATTGGTAATTGTTATAAATGTCAAAAGAAAGGACACAAGGCACATGAGTGCAGATCCAAAG
>MU228154.1:8136192-8171684 GCA_018584345.1 Thuja plicata | reverse complement strand
TTTGAAGATCTGATTCCCCCCCCCCCCCCCTCTCAGTATCTTGATTTCCCATTATTGTATTTCCAACAGCTCTATGTAGATTTCTCCCTTCATGTCACCATTCAGAAAAGTTGACTTGACATCCATTTGATATACTTTAAAGTTCTTGAATGTTGCATGAGCCAAAAACAACTTGATAGCTTCCAGTCTCCTCACAAGGGAAGATGTATCAGTGTAGTCTATTCCTTCTCTCTGTGCATATTCTTTACATACTAATCTTGTTGTGTTCCTTACCATTGTACATTCTTCATTTATTTTGTTCCTAAATATCCACTTTGTTCCAATCACATTCTTGTCATGAGGTCTAGGGACCAATTCCCATGTTTCATTCTTGATTATTTTATCTAATTCTTCTTGCATAGCACTTTGCCAATCTGAATCTTTGCACGCATCTTCAACACTTAAGGGTTTAATATGTGAAAGTAAGCATACCTCTTCATCAGTGGTTGAACCTTTTTCTCTAGATCTTGTCAATACTTTTGCACTCTGATCTCCAATGATATCTTCTTTAGAGTGGTATTTGGATGTGTATTTTGAGTTCTTAGGAGTGATACTTTCATCTATAATTTGTGATTCTTCTTCACTTCGTTCAGGATTGTTACATGAAACATCAATATAGTCAAACATTTCTTCAATAACTGTGTTCTTATTGATGGGTCTGGGCTCATCTTCAATCATGGGAGCATAGTCATAATATCTTTCTTGAATCATAAACTTCTCATCAATCTTCACATGAGTAATTTCAATGATCTTCTTTAAACTTAGATTAAAACATCTATGGGCTTTTCTTTTAGTAGAGTAACCAAGAAAAATACCTTCGTCACTTCTAGCATCAAACTTGCCAATGCTATCATCTCTCTTGATGTAGCACTTTCTTCCAAACATTCTGAAGTATTTTACAATAGGTACATTACCAAACCAAAGTTCATAGGGTGTCTTTTCTGTACCTGGCCTCAATTGTATTCTATTGATAGTATAGACTGTTGTATTGACCACATCTCTCCAATAGGTATGAGCAACCTTTCCTTCAATCATGATAGTGTGTGTTGTGTCAAGTATTATTATGTTCCTTCTTTCTACAATCTCATTCTATTGAGGGGTTCTAGGTGCACTTAAATGTCTCTTGATTCCATGTTCTTCACAGTAATTGTAAAAATGGTCAGAGGTGAATTCTCCTCTATCAAATCTCAGACATTTTATCTTTAATCCAGATTCATTCTCAACCTTAGCTTTGAACACTTTGAAATTATCAAAAGCTTTAGATTTGTATTTTAAGAACGCAACCCACATCATCCTTGAGAAATCATCAACAAACAAAATGAAATACATTTCTCCGTAGTAAGATCTTGTTTGAGTGGGTCCACATAGGTCTTTATGTATCAGATCTAATTTGTTTTCTACAGTCTTGTTTTCTCCTGAATGAGGTCCTCACATGCTTCCCCATCACACATGGTGTCAACTATTCTTTCAATAATTGGAAGGTCTCTTACTACCTTTACATTACTTATCTTGACTATGTTGTCAAAATTGATATGACAAAGTCTCTTGTGCCATAGCCAACTGTCATCCACTTTTGCAACAAAACAACTTACTTCTGAATTGAGCTGAAAGAAATTACCTTTGGTCTTTGAGCCTAATGCAATCATGTCTCCTTTATTTTTAATGATGCACTGTTTGTTTTTGAATTCCAACTGTTATCCTTTATCAAGAAATTGTCCAACACTTAGTAAGTTATGATGTAAATCATCAACATAAAGAACATCATCTATCTTAATATTTCCATATAAGGTGATAGAACCTCTGCCTATCATAGGTTTGGGAGTGTTATCTCCAAATCTAACAATGCCACACTTGTATTTGTCCAAATGTACAAATCTATATTTGTCTCCTGTCATGTGGTGTGAACATCCGCTGTCAATGATCCAGTCAGTTCTGATGTCAGATTTTGAAACTAATGCTAACTCTTGTGTTTCATCTTCTTTGTCCATTTATTCAAGCATCTTTTCAATTTATTTAATGGAAATGAAACCAATTTCATCTTCTCCTGAATCATCATCAGTTACACCATCTTCAGCATGATAACATTCCTTAGTGTACTTGGGCTTGTAATATGATCTGAACTTCTTGACTCTTGTAGGACACTTGGATGCAAAGTGACCAACTTTGTTGCATGAAAAACATTTGAATGGTAGTTGTCCTTCATATTTTCCTTTACCTTTTCTTTCTTTCTTGGAAATCATAGCAATGATTTCCTCTAGTTCTATATCCACTTCTTCATTATTACTAGAGATTCTTATGGATTTCTTGTTGTAGACTAAGGCTTTGAAATTGTCTCACTTTTGGGTTTTGTCTTCAATATTGATATCTCAAATGCAGATATTTTGCTGATCAAAGTCTCTCTCTTGAAGTCTTTTGAAAATTGCATAGTCTCATCTAAGATATTGATCTTGCTCTCATAGTTTGTTGTTAGTTTGGTCATTAGTTTGTCCATTATATCATCCTCTAAAATTTCTCCACCATTGTTTCTGATACTTGAAATTGCTCCGTTTATTCTTTGAATGTAAGCTCTGATGTTTTCTTCAAGTAGCATCTCTAAGTTGTTGTATCTTTTCTTCCATGTCTTTTTGCATGCATTATTTTCTTGGATGTCTCCTTCAAACATATCTTCTAAGTATTTCAAAATAGAGTATGTTTTATCTGCTTTCTTGATCTCAGAAAATTCACTATCGAATAGGGCACTGATTAGGGCTTCTTTGGTGATTGCATTTTGAGTGAACACTTCCTTTTGTTTGATTGTAGAGTCTTCTTCAACAAGGTCTTTCAAGGTGGGAAATTCAATTGCATGAGTGGAAATATCATAGATCTCAAATCCAACACACTGAAGATGTGTTATCATTTTGTTCTTCCAGTCAAGATAGTTTTCTCCATCAAACTTAGGACTCTCTTTCCTGAAGTATGCCATTTGATCTGCCTTAAGATGTTAGGCTTTCTCTCCAAGGCACTTGGCTATGATACCAATTGTTAGAATAGTCCCAAAGGATAACTGAGAGGGGGGGTGAATCAGTTATCAGCTACTTTAATTATTGTATTTACTTAGATATCAATTAGCATAAAGCAAATGCACATTTAGATAACATAATAGAGAACACAACAATTTTGGTTACGGGGAAACCAAATAGGTAAAAACCCTGATGGGAATTAGCACCCACAAAGAACTGTACTTGAGTATAATTATCCTTGTTAGGAGATCTTGCAACCCTATTAGGAGTTGTTCTTTACAATTTAATAAGTACAGAGACATGTTTAAAGGTCAAACCCTGTTAGGAGTCATTTACAAGTAACCCTGTTAGGGGTGAGGACTCACTGTCCAAAAGCTCACTGCTAAAATGATGAAGGTTGCAACCTTTAGTAGAACAGATATGCACTATATCTGGTAGATGAATTTTTTAAGTAGACCTACTATCTTGATCAGTTCCAATGAATTGTATTCTCTTCCTACATCTTCACATAGATCCTCAACTGATGAATGATGAATCTTTACTATTCCATACTAACCAGTAAACTGCTCTGTTCTTTTTTTCTCTTTTCTTGTCATTCACACTTAGCGTTCAACAAATGAACTACTATAAGTATCTTCCCCAAAGGATGTGATCTTCATTAGCTCTAGGAGTCTCTTCACTACTTATTTAGTCGGCCACATCAACCACGCAACCTGTTTAGAATCACACAACCCAAACTGAATAGACGCAACGCTTCACAAAGTTGGATCCACCAAATTAACTCCAACTTCACGATCTTGATAGAACATGTTTGGTGCCTTTAGATAATTATCTTTAACTCATAATTAAACATGAATACAAACACGCATATCCCAAAGATATGCGCAGCTCAAGAAATAATGTAATTACGTCGGCTCTTCACAAATAGTCTTCAGTCTCCATAACTGTCATAACTGATTAACATAACTAAACTAAAACTTCATATCTAACTCGGTGTGAATGCACATAGCATCTAGAACATGTATACACCATGGAAATAAACATGCATAGCTCCAGAACATCTATACTGATAATTGCATATAGATCACCGTTGTATATTATATGTTGTCATCAATGACAAACATACAGTCAATTATTTGCACATAAGAAAATCTCCAACAGAATCTTTAGTCCAAACCACTTTTTCCTCATGTACTAATATTCGGTTGTGAAGATCATATCCTTTTTCCCATTCATATTCCTACAATTCACCATTTCTACCAGGCTGGCCTCCACTTTATTGAGAAATTGATCAATGCCCATGTTTTATTCTTTGAAGATTCTTCTATTCCTTTCCTTCCCAAATTCCCATATCACCATTGATGGGGAAATATTCCATAACTTCCCATATAGGATTCTACCTTTCTTCCTTGGCCAGCTACTAAAGAGATTAAATAGACACACTGGAAGGGTTGTTTTCCAATTCAACTTCTCCATTAGACAATTCCAACACTGATTTGAGTATTCACACCCGAGCATTAAGTGATCCACAGATTCACTCTCTTTTTCACAAAGTACACATCTAGACGGTCTTTGATATCCTATTTTATGAAACTATTCTACTGATAGTATTCTTTTTTGTAGTGATGTACATGCAAACATCCCAGCCTTTGGGAGACATTCCTTATTCCAACATAATTCTAGAGGTAAATCTGATTTATCTTGTTGGATGTTATTCAATTAAACATACCCATCTTTTGAATTGTACTCTCCATTTTTACCTTTATCCTAGACCATGTTGTCGGTACCCTTACTGGGATTAATCTTCCTATGCAATAAAGTCTCTTTAACCTTTGTCTTAAATTCTCTGGGTACATCCATATTATCTAATGACTTCCATTTCCATCCTAGTGCTGGATTACCTTGAGGATATTCAATATAATCCCTTAGATAAATGCCCCTATTTATCTTAAGGTACTCAATAGATTGATCATCTTCAATGACAGAGCTAAGAGGAGGATAAGCACCCCATGAGTCTTCCCAAAAAAGAGCCATAGCCTCGTCTCTAATGTCTCAAGTTATATTGTTTGTTATAATTTCCCTACATTCTTTGATAAAGTTCCATACTCTTGATCCATTTGGGGGGACATCATGTCTAAAGATACTTAGATAGTCCCTTCCATCCATGTATTTATATCTTAAGATCTTAACCCATTTAGATTCAGGATCTTTATACATTTTCCATACTAATTTTGCTCCTAAAGCTAAATTTTTCTTCTTAATATCTTCGATATCTAGGCCCCTATCCTCCTTTGCCTTGCATATTTGTTTCCAAGCTATTAGTTCCATCCTGGACTTATCATTAGCTCCTAGTCAAAGGCAGGTTCTCAGTTTCTTGATAATCTTATTTTTTATTCCAGCAGGCAGGCTAAAGCACATCATTTGATAAATGGGGATCGTTGGGACCGATTTAATCATGGTGGTCTTTCTAGAACTTGCTAACCATTTACCTTTCCATGATTTCATCTTCCTATCCAAATTGTTTAATACATTATCCCATATATTATTCGATCTATTTCCCTTATCCAATGGTAGTCCCAGATACTTACAAGGGAGCCTTCCCAGCTTAAATTTTAAGATCCTACAGATAGAATTTTCTAATGTCCTTGAGGTATTAAAGAAAAAAATCTCTGACTTTTCCTCATAGATAAATTGACCCAACGCTTTAGAGTAAGCTGTCACCAATCCATTGAAGTCTTTTTCTTATCTAATACTTGCAGATCCAAAAAGCAAATTATCATTTACAAATTGTTGGTGAGTACACGGGTCTAAATCTTGTGTAATTGATAACCTTAAGCTTTTGGATTCAACTATGTTTTTCCAATTGCATCAACATTTCGAATCATACTCTATGATCCATCATTAGGATGAAGAAGTTCTTTTTGCATCAAGGTTTCAAGTCATACTCTATGATCCATCATTAGGATGAAGAACACTTCTTCATCCTAATGATGGATCATAGAGTATGATTTGAAAGGTTGATGCAAAAAGAAAACACAATTGAATCCAGAAGCTTAAGGTTATCAATTGATGGATTGTGGAAAAATAATGAATTTGATCAATTAAATCGTTAATAATGTGTGATTATTTAGTTAATTTAGGATCATATCACTATTATTTAGTTTTGACTATTGATTTTAAATACAATCTAGTAGTCCTGATTGTATTCCATGAGATAAAATACACCTACAATTTGCAATGCTCATGGGCGCTGAAATTTCTTTTGGATTGTTGATCTCAATGAAAATCAATGGTCTTAAAGAAATTTTGGGTCTAATGAGAATTATAAAATACAGGTATATTTATCTTACATAATACAATGAGGGTTGTTAGATTATATATTAAATTAATGGTTGTAACTAAATATTATAGTCTACCCCTTAAACTCATCAATGATTTACACCTTCAACCCTCTACTTTTCTACAAGAATTATGTTTTCTTATAGTGGAAGGATATATTATGGGAATTAGTGCATTTTTCTATTATTGCCCAATATTTTCCAATATTTTCTAAAAAAAATTATGATTTAAAAAATCGCCAATAAAATAAATATAGTGCATAAATTGTTTTGCACATTTTATTTATTTATTTGTGTGTTTATTTTTGTAGGTGTTTTTTTCTATTCTTTTTTTGCTCCTTTGTTAATTTCTTTGTGTATTATGTATGGTTATTTAGTTAATTCCTTTTTTGAGTGTATTTCATGTGTGTGTTTATATATATATAATTACTTATTTATAGTTGTTCATATATTATTGTCGTGTGTATTCTTTTGTGAGTTGTTTGTATGTAATTTTTATTATATATATATATATATATATATATATATATATATATATAGTAATTATTAATTTATTGGTGTGCTTCTTATAGTAGTTGGGTTTTTTGTCGCATATTATTTATATGTTTGTTCTATAGATATGCATATATTATTTGGGGTTTGTATATATGCATATATTTATTTGTGAGTTTTAATGTATTTTTATGTGTTTATATATTTTAGCATGTTTCTTATTTTTTTTTCCTTCTTGTGATTTTCTTTTCATTTTTTATATTTTTATATTTTTCTCCTGTTGCCTTATTTTTTACTTTCCTTCTCTTCATTGTTTTGTGTGTTGTCTCTTCTCCCCATCTCTTCTTATTTCTCGAGTGAGGCTTGGTCTACATATTTTTCTATTCAAATCCTACACTCTCTCATCGTAAGGATAGATCACGGAGTGTGATCCAAAACGTTGATGCTAAAAAAGCATACATAATCGAATCCAAAAATAAATTTATGCACTATAAATGGATTGTGGAAATCTGATAATGTTAAAATAAATATATTCTTAAAAAAACAGAGAGTTTTTACTAATAAAGATTAATGTATATATTTTCTTAAAAATGAAAGATTCTGATATTTTATATCTTTTTTCTTGAGGGGGTGTTTCTTAAAGTTATCCCCATTTTCAAGGTTTTAAAAAAATTGCAAGAAAAAAATTTACATTTAAACCAATTTTTGTAAGTGCCCAAAAACTAAGGCATGGGTTCCCTAAAAGGTCAAATGTTCTAAATCAAGATCTTAAAATTTATAAGATGTTTTTTTAAATATAAGTTGAGATGAGCTTCAAACAATCAAATTAGAAAATATAGGATATATATTAAAAGAAAAAGAAAAATTAATAGATAAAAATTGTATGTATATATGTATATACATACACATACATATATACATATATATACCTAATAATTTTGAAGAATGAAAATAATTTACAAATTTTTTATTTTAGATTTTAAAGAAAAACTTTAAATTACAGCTCAACATATAAAAAGATTTTAAGGAATTTGAAAAGATTGTACTTTGTTCAAAATAAATCTTAAAAAACTTTATTAAAATTTAAACTATAATGACTCTAAAGAATTTTAAGCATTTGTGAATTTGATAATTTTGTTTTAGGGAAGTAGATTATGAGAAAATAAAACATAAACCAAAAAAATCTTGATTTAAAATGAAAATAATAAACTCCTGAACCAATATTGAGGTCCCCAAATTTTCAAATTTTAGGAGCATTGTGTAAAGCATCAAAATAGTTTCTTGGCTTGAAAGGTGGATATCCTCAAGAGTTTCCATGAAATGAATGAAGGATTTACTATGAAGGATTTACTATAAACATCAGCCATATATTTGATTTGGCTTGTATATTCATGAGGTTATCCTTGAAATGATTGAGAGTTGGTTTGTTCAAAATAGGGGTTCACTTCATGATTTACCTCACTAATTAGTTATGTGAATAAACTATTCCATTAAGTGACATGAATTTTATGTTTTTAACTTTAGTTATATTAATTCAACTTTCTATATAATAATTTTCTTTAAAATTGATTTAAAGGAAGTTTAAAATGGCAATACACTAGTACATTCATTTTTATTTAATTTTTTTTATATAAAACTAAATTAAGATTTATCTATTAGGATTAGAAGTTGCACTATTATAGTTTGCTTGTTTTGATAAATTTTTATATCAAAATTGATATAATTATAGAAAAGAAGTTGTAACATCAATTAATTGATATAGAATCACAATTTAATAATAAAATTTTGATATTGCAAATGTCTGGGCTGAAGTTTCTTATTTATTGCTTTCCGTGGATGGTACTTCTTCACTTGTGTGAAATTTCCCATGGTCGACGATGGCATTTCTTGTAATAATTTTTATTAGCTACAACACCTTATATATGGTTAAGTTGGTCTTCAAGCTACAACACCTTATATATGGTTAAGTTGGTTAAGTTGGTTTTCAAGTTTCATATTATGTGCAATCATTGTTTGGTAAAATTTTGTAAGTGCGGTCTTTTTCGCATTATGGAGCATCTAATTTCTCTTCCTTAGCGACATTGGGAGGTAAGAATTGAGGCCCATTATAACATAGAGAGGCTTTCTTTGGTCTTCACTCTGGGTTGTTCGCATATTGAAAATGCAATGTGATCGATCATTGGTAATGAATGACTTCAATGTAACTTCCTTACTTTATTTTTGAAAGTTGCTACTTGGTTTCTTACTATTGTTATGGATTTATTGCTTGATGCTACGTGGTTCAATCTATTGCTAAGAAATGTGTTCATCCCTCTATCTATGATGATGATTTACTTGAATATTTGTTAAATTCCCATAAGATGGATTTTGGGACCCTTCGCATTGGCAATTTTATTCATTTCTCTAAGTTTATGGCTAATGATCATCTTCCTGAGCTTCTTTTTGTTGTTAGTTTTGGTGTGTCAGGTCGTTCCATTCAGGATCTTGTTAAAGAATTTAGAAAGCTACTTGAATATATTGCTCTTGATATTGTGTCTTCTACTCTAGACCTTTTTGGGGGGCTTTTCACTCTTATGGAGCATCCTCACTGTTGTGATGGTGTGGATCCCTTCGATATTCCTCCACTACAAGCTCTCTCTCTCTCTCTCTCTCTCTCTCTCTCTCTCTCTCTCTCTGGATGCAACATTTTGTAATACGTATTGTTATTAATACAAAACTTTTTAGTGACTGTGATCACTTTTATTAAAAAAAATAACAATAATAAAATTTTGAGTTGTTCATAGGCTAACTTTTAAATTATAAAATATAAGGACATTGATTAAATATGATGAAACTTGTGAAAAATGTATTATTGTGGTTATTTGTCCTTTGTGGCTAAGTTCACCTTCAAAGCTGAAATGAAACTAATGTAACCAAAGGATGTAAAAATATGCAAAAGGGAGAAGGGAAAGAGTAAAGGAAAGAAAGTAAAATTAAATACAAACCTAAATCCCCTCCTTCCATACATCATTTTGTGAAGTGGATGAATTCAAAGAGAAAATAATATATTTTTTGACCAAAGTCTTGGTCCATGATTTGAGTGTAAGATGGTGTGGTTTTTTAATGGAATTGGATGTATGATTTAACCTTACAATTGTTAGTGAGCACACAAAATGTTTTAACATCAATGAAGTAAACATATTTCAACCCTCTCGACACCTCATTGAATTAAATGCATGAAAACTTAGAAAGAAATTAAATTTGGAGTTTGTAAAATCCCAAATTAAATGAGGAAAATGTAAATAAATGGAGGAAATGATATAAATATTATGTGTTTCAAACCTCAGAAGGTTTTTCAATGTAATGTAATGTAATGAGTAACACACAAGTATTTATATAAAAAATTAGATAGGAAGGTCAACAATTTTCCATCCAAAAAAATATTAAAAAATACAAAATATAAAGAGTTGTGGTTTACTCTTTATATTCAACCTTTTTACTCTATGTAGCTTTATTCCTCATTTTCAAAAATATTTTATAATTTTATATAATTCTACATTCTCACTTTCTCTTTGTAAAAATAACATTTTCCATAGAAACTAACATTTTATAAATGGAAATTTAAATCTAGAACTACATCTGACCTAATTATTGTCACTAGATCATTAATTATTTTTTGTGAAAAATGCATCCCACTAATCAACTCTAACTGGGAGACATTTTCCTTTATTATCACAACAATAGATGGTGAAGTATATACAATCTTCAAGAACTATAATCTCTATTATTATCATGTCAAAAAAATGTAGAGAACAATTTATAGAAGAGAGAGAAGGTAATGGAAAAAACATACCAACTAGGGCATAATAGATAACAAAAAGCAAAGGCAACCTCTCAAGCATCAATATATCGTTATTGTCATTAATATTGTTAGGATGACAATGTTGTTGTCAGGATCTAAAATTTAGCCTTTGAACAAGTTTTCTTGTTAGCAAATAACCAAAAAAACCAATATCTTTTCCATTGAGGTATGCTTGTATTAGTAGTAAATGACAATATATTTGTCATGAGTGATTATTCATTATAATTAGAACTGAGATTTTTAGAAAAACAAAAAAAAAAGGACATAGAGCAATCCATTAATGTAACTTCTCATCATTGCATTATCCATTTTCTATATTTTTAACTCTTGCTGAGATGCATCTAATTCAATTTCCTTTTCTTGCAAAGATTTGTGTAGCTTTTTAATTGAAAATTGTACACAAGAAATTAACTTCAGTTTTGACATTTGATATCATATTTCAAGCTAAATTCCTCATCTTTATAGATACAAATGAAGATTTTTATATTCAACATCACTTTCCACTGAATACTTATAATTAAGTCCACAAATTCTTTAAAATTTTCCAAAGCCATATCCTACTTTTTTTTGTGGAAAGTTTTTCATCTACTGCATTCTCTCAAGATCTTGGATCTATTCTTCGACCAAAATTGCTTAGCATATTTTCCATTGCTTCTTCCTCAAATTCTCCCTTTGTATTATAGCATACCCAATCATGTAGATAACCAACAACTCTTTTCTTACATAGGCTAAGATGTGTTGTGACAATATTTGTCTTTATCATTACATCATATAGTTTAGTTTCCTAATATATGCCACATTCTCAAACAATAACAATTGTTGTAATGAGGTTGTCCTATATTACAAAGTAAACCTTCACTCTGGATACTCCTTCTCACTGAATTCTAGAGTCATATTCAAACCCTAATTTTCTTTGAAAAGTATTTCATCTACTAGATTGTCTCGAGATTTTGAATCTAATTTTGAACTAAAACTGCTTAGTATATTTTCCATTGCCTCTTCTTTAAAATATCTCTTTTATCTTACAACATATCCAATCATGTAGATCACCCAACAACTCTAATGTTACCTAATGTTACTTAGGCTAAAACATGTTTTTTACAATCTTTGTCTTTATTATTGTATCATAGAGTTTACTTTCCTAATCTATATTACTTACCATATTACCAAGTAAACCTTCATTCTAGATGCTCCCTTCTACATTGACTGGAAGGTTTCCAATAGATTGTGATTTGGCACTCTTGGACTCCACGTCAATTTTAAGTCCCTTTGAGCGAAGATATCATACTATTGTAATTCTAAGAAATCCCTTTATAACCCCAAATTAGCGTGAAAAAATCGTAATCTTTAGTTTCCCCAAATATTGCAGCAACCCTGGTTCTCACAAGTGTCATCCATGTTTTCATGTTTTTTTAAGAAATTTTATCAAAAAAGCTTTAACAGTGCTTTGTACATACTTCCAAACTTTTCATATCCATATGGAATTTTGTCAAATGGTTTGCGTTACTTATTGGGTGTAGTCATCGTTCCTGTTAATGGTCCAATAAAACCTGCACAAATTTTCCTTAATATATTAAGGAGTGTTGCACGCCTGCTCTCCTAGGAACTGCCAATATATGTAAACGTTAACGAATTCAGCTTTATATCCACATCATAACGTTACTTGGAAGCATCAAAAGTTATGCATTTCTAGCAACCATGGAGTACTTAAACAGTTCACTCACATTATCCATGCGAAGGCTTACATTCATATTTGCATTATTGGTATCGAGTAGTCCACAACCCCTCACATTTCATTCTTCGCCACCTCAAACATTTATGGTCACATATTTTAACAAAATAAGATTAGAGTTATGTTGTCTTATAATAAAAGATTTTTCGAAGGATCTTCTTATTTTAGCTATTTGATATGGGAGTATAAGTTTGAGGCTGAAATTTCTTCGGCTAAGAGTCTAGGATTGAGGGTATTCATTCTGCCAAATTCACTTAGGGCACGATTCCGACCTCGTCTTTTATGATGTCAAAGTCTTGCACTCAGCAAAACTTGGTCTCTTAAGACTCATTCAGAACCATTCAACTTCACTAGCAGAACGAGGGCCCATTGATACACTGTTTAAAAATAATAAGTTCAATTATAGTGACTTTAAGAATTCAAGCAATCAAAAAAAGTATTTATACGAGAAAAGGTAGAAAGTATGACAAGACTAGTGAAATTAACTAATACAAAAAATTATGATGCAAATCTTACGACAAAGTGTAACAAATAATAATTATAGTTCAAATTAATAATGTATAAGTGCAACAAAAACTAAAATCCAATTTGTAAAGATGAGACAACTAGCAACAAAATATTGTAAACAAAATTAACTAGTGAACTAAATGTGATACAACAATAGTGCAATAGATATGTCAAATATGTGCCAAATACAATACATTAAGATGCAATATGATGAAACAATCAAATAAGTGAAATGCACTAAAGATGATTTATGAGCAAAAGATGAAAAGATTAAACATAAAAGCAGTTAGTTGCAAGTGAACAAGAAGAGGGCAATAAGATGATTTACTAGGACTTGAGAAGAAGGGTTCTTAATTCTCACAAGAATTAGGGGCATGTGGTAACCCTAAACAACACGGCCATTTGTTGAGACTCAAAATTTACACTACTGAATTGATTATAACTATATCTAAATTTTAGATAACCCCAAATAAATATCTCCAACCCCCCAATAGTCCCTTTGAAACCTATTTATAACTTTCATGCTTATTTTACAACCTCATAAAGTTGTAAAATGTTAAGGGTTAAAACTACTAGATAATATAATGAGGTTGAGATTTGACTTACATGAACTTATTTACAAACTACTATAATTACAACCATAATTAATGAGTTTGAATTGATAATTCAATGCTTCAAAATAATTGAGGATATTTATGACCAAGATTAACCAACATTGATGGAAATCTTTCACATCCAACCTAGGAAACTTAATATGAATTCAAGAAGTTGAATTAGTAATATATGTCAATTTAATGAGCATTAAAATTTCAAAAATTAACAAAGGTAAAAAAAAATTAGGATAATAGCTAGTTCTAACTAGGAACAAGGACGTTGGCACAAACCAAAAAAAAATGAACAATAAAAAAGCCACAACAAAACTAAAATAAATATTAAAAAATTCTAACATGTGTACATGGGAGGATGCAGCCTCCATTAATTACATTAAGGATCATGTGGTTAAGAGAAGTAAGAACCTATGTGGAATAGTGAACTATAGTATAATAAGATTGGTCCCTCTTCACTATAAATAACTTAGAAAATAATTGATCTGACAATTATAAAGGGGAAAGAGAAATTGATAAATCCATACCCTTGATTACTCTAACAAGGATTTTCTCTTTTATTATTTGTAAAGGGGAAGGAAAGATACCTTCTCCAAAAAGACATACATCATGCAAAGATTTCAGGAATTAAATTAAAATAAAGATATTATAAGAGTAAATATTCTCCTAAAATTCATTTTATTAATTACTATTATTTTGTTTCTCTTTCATTATCTAAATGTTCAAATTTTTATTGCATGGTTTTAGCAAGATGTACTAATTCATGATTGAGACTTAGTTATTTTCTCAATAATGGCTACCTATAATTTTTTCAAGATCGGAAATAAATGGGTTCAATATTGAAGATTGTGAAGATCAATATCTACCTAATAAATTAGTCAAAGGATGGGATACAAGGCTTGGATAATTACAACATGAATTTATCCAAAAATTAAGTTGCCTTCATATGGAATAACCTGTTAGTAATAACTGAGAGGGGGGTGAATCAGTGGCCTCAAAAATATTCCAATAATCAACCCTTAAAACTTAGTACCACAAAATTATACCTCTAATTATCTTCAGTCCTTTAAGATGAATGCCTCCAAATACTTATATCAATTTAATACTCCTCATAATGCTTTGTAAAACCTTCTACTGTAGATTTACCGATTAACTGTCTGTCAATTTACCGAAAGACAGTAAATTATCTAGTGTATACCGATCAATCCAATTAAGTTATGTGTAATGCAAAACACTAAAGTAATGACTCATAGACACATTAACACATGGATTTTCAACGTGGAAACCCTGTTAAGGGAAAAACCACTTGGGACCGGTAACCCAAAATTTTCACTCTTCTGAAGTGAGATCGGTGAAGAGCCAACCCTGTTAAAGGTTACAAACACACTGTTAGGTGTGACCTTGTTAGAGGATTTAAAAGTTTAGTCTGTCACTTGATATCGGGCATCTCTATGCTACCATCCTTGATCAAACACTCACTTGGCCTTTTAATAGGTATATGGCATCTCATGCTATCTTCATGATCAAACTTTTTGATACTCCATTGGATGTATCTCAATATAGAAAGGATATTTAAATCCCACTCAGTTAAGAGACTTTCTAAATCAATGGTTAAACTGAAACAGTATGATATGTTCACATATACAACTTATACTTACAGATTTTTAGATCTATTGTAATCTCACAAAACTATTCTAGTCAATATAACTCTATTTATACCTTTGCTCCACTTTAATTCTGCTCGGTGATGTTGTGCTCTGTTTCTCGGTGTCCGCAGAATTATTTAGCTCTTTCCTTAGCTTGTTGATCAACACTGTATGAAGTTGTTCTTCATAAGTTTCTCTTTAGCATCCTCTTTTCTTTTTCTTCCCACACCAATTCATAATGAATTGATTTGTCTCTTAAATAGACATGATATCACCGTTGTTAGGTTCTTGATCTTCTTGATCTTGGTGTGATCCACAATTCTCGCCAATTAGATTTAAAGAAAAACTCTTGTTTTATCTCGCTGAGATCTTTTTACCAACTGGACAAATCAGGTTTAAATCAATCACTTATCTATGGTTTATCTTGTCGATGAAAACAATGATAACTACCAGTTAAATCTATAGTTAGCTCTGCCAGCTCGATATTTTGTCATTTTTGAACTCCAGTTATTTTCAGTTTTAACTCTTTGATAGTTTCGGTCAACACTCCAGTTCTCCTAGGGCTTCTCCGTCAGTTTACATTATTTTTCTGGCTGTCAGGTTTGCTTGTGATTCTACTCATCAGTAATGCTCATCATTTTTCTAGCTCGGGCATCACTGTGACTTGGTTGTCGGTGATCTCTATCTGTCGGGTTCCACTGACCATCGGTGTTTTTAGTCACAATGTGAATGCTTGTCTTTTATGCATTACATAAAGCTTAATATTTATCTCTTTGATTCTCTGAAGTCTTTGACACTTTCATTATAACCGATTAGATTATATCAAGTTGACATCAATGGAAATACAATCCATTAACTAATTTAATGTCTTGCATTATCCTTCTGCATTTCGGTGATCAACTTAATATCTTCAAACATTCAATCAGTTACATGTCATCAATCTCTCCCTTTGGCATTGATGGCAACATACTACATTATCATAATATACTATCACTAATACAATATGAAATATATATTTTCATCAAGCTTTCCTAATGTAACTATTACAAATGTATGGCTCTCGATAAGCTCAAAATTAGCTTAGATTTGTTTCATGCAGAGTGGTTATCTTGATTCTTCAATCTCTTTACTGGATAGATGTATCATCTGATATCTTTGTTCTGATATGTGCTCTGCCTTGAATGTTCCTCTTCTTGATAATCTCTTTTTCCTTTGACAATAATCTTTCTCTTGTCTGAACTCTCTCCCTTTGTTACTTTTGTCCCTTAGATGGATATATCATATGTAATCAATTTCTCTCCCTTACAATATTGATTAACTCTTCATTTCTGATTCTCAAGAACTTCTCTTCATGGATAATGATATAATCTCTTCTTTTTTAATATCTCTCCTTTATGTGATATGGAGATCATCTCTCCCTTTGTATGATAAAACAAATATATGATAATTCTCCCTTTTGTATGATAATGAGATATTTCTCTCCCTTTGACAACAATGCCAAACAAAAATACTTCTTCTTATTTTATCATCTATATCATCTTCCATCCCTTTGCATAATATATTCCTCGAATTTCCTTATCCATCAGCAATAAAATGTTCTAATTTTTGGTGCAGATATGTACCTTGTAATGTACAGATGTATCTATTGTTGTTCATTTTAGTGTTTGCATCAACATGACTGATCTTCAGATGTGGTATAGGCTGATTCAATCTCCTAGTCGGATTACTGACCGATAGACAAGGGATGAACCCCTAGTCTCTGTCTCAGATACTCAGATGTATCCTCGGTAATGGCTTGGTGAATATATCAGCTAGTTGTTCCTTTGATTGAACATATTCTAGTGTCACTTCCTTTGCTTACACTTGTTCTCTCAGATAGTGATACTTGATAGCAATATGCTTAGTCTTAGCATGCATAACTTTATTCTTAGAAATGTTTATTGCACTAGTATTATCACAATAGATAATTATTGGTTCAAGGATCTTCATATGCATACCTTCCAATAATTATTTTATCCATGCAATATTAGAGAAATTTGCAGTAGAAGCCACATATTCTTCTTCTGCAGTAGACTGAGAGATGCATCCTTGCTTCTTGCTTATCCATGTGACAAGTTTGTCACCCATGAAGAATGCTCCTCCAGTTGTGCTCTTTCATTCATCAATGTTTCCAGCCCAATCAGCATCTGTATAGACTTGTAGCTCAAAATTTCCTTCTCTTTTGTACTATAAGCCATAGTCTTCAGTGTTCTTTAGATACCTCATAATTATTTTGACAGTAGTCATATGTGATTCTTTGGTATTCGCATAGAATCTTTCAACTATCCCCACTGCATGTGCTATATCTGGTCTAGTGTGAATAACATACATCAGTTTCCCAATCATTGATCTATATAAGGTTTGATTTACCTCATTTGTCTTGTCTTCCTTTGTCATCTTGCATCCAGTAGCCATAGGTGTTCCAACTGGTTTGGAATCTTCCATCTTGAATATCTTCAGCACTTCCTTGATGTATTTGGACTGAGTGATATAAATGTCTCCATCTTGTTGAAGAATCTGTAGACCAAGAAAGAATTCGATCTCTCCAAACATACACATTTCAAATTCCTTTCTCATTTCATTAGAAAAGGATTTGCATAAAAATTCATTTCCCCCAAAAATGATATCATCAACAAAAATTTCAGCAATCAGAATATTACCATCAGTATCTTCTTTTAGTATAGATTATTGTTTTCACTTGTTCTAACAAATTTTATGCTAATGAGATATGAGTGAAGTCTTTCATACCAGGCTCTTGATGCTTGTTTCAATCCATACAAGGCTTTGTGTAGTCTACACACCATGTTTCTCTTGTCTGGATTAACAAACCCTTCTGGTTGTTCAATGTATACCTCTTCTTCTAATATTCCATTTAGGAATGCAGATTTGACATCCATCTAGTATACCTTGAATCCTTTAAATGCAGCATAAGCAAGTAAGATTCTAACTCCTTCTAGTCTAGCAATAGGTGCAAAGGTTTCACCATAATCAATACCTTCTTGTTGTGCATATTCCTTGCATACTAGTCTTTCTTTGTTTCTAGTGACTTCTCCATTCTCATTCAGCTTGTTTCTGAATATCCATTTGGTACCGATGACATTCTTGTCATCTGGTCTTGGTACTAGTGTCCATGTATTGTTCTTCTCAATCTGTTCTATCTCTTCATTATAGCACTGACCCATTCTTCATTTTCAAGTGCATTGTAAACAGATTTAGGCTCAAAATCACAAAGTAAACATCTGGTGTTAAGTGACTTACTTCTTGTTCTTGTTCTAGCCTTCTTGTCTCCTATAATTTGATTCTGTGGATGATGTCTTCTGACATACTTGGAAATTTTTGGTTCATCTCTATGTTCATCATTCTGATTATCTTCTTCACCTTCATTCTCATCTCCATTGTTCGGAACATCATCTTGAGTATTATCCTGATCATCGGTAATTGCAGCCTGATGCTTGGGTGCAATGTTCTGATGCTCAGGAGCGACACACTGTTGCTCGGGTAGAGTGTCAAGTTCTGTATAAACAAACCTGTTGTAGTCCTCTGGTTCCTTTTTTATTTCCTTATCATTCTTTTCTGCAAATTCATCTATTTTCACATTTGCACTTTCAATGATTTTGTTAGATGACTTGTTAAGACATTTATAAGCCTTGCTTTTGGTTTAATACCTTAGGAAGATACCTTCTTCACTTTTGCATACAAGTTTTCAATTTCTATCATCCTTCAATATATAACATTGACTACCAAAGATTTTTAAGTAGCTTACATTGGGTGTATGACCATACCAAATCTCATAGGGTGTCTTCTTTGTGTCCTTCTTCAATTGTACTTTGTTTAGTGTGTAGATAGCAGTACTGACAGCTTCCCTCCAAAATGTTTGAGTGATTATTTTCTCAATCATCAATGTTCTTGCATAGTCAACAATTGATATGTTTCTCCTCTTAGCAATTCCATTTTTTTGTGGTGTCCTTGGTGTAGAAAATTGTCTTTTAATTCCATGCTCATTGCAATAGTCAGTGAATTCTTCTGAAGTAATTTCCCCTCCTCTATCTGACCTTAAGCATTTCAATTTCTTTTCACTTTGTTTTTCTACCATTGCTTTGTACCATTTAAACATCTTAAATGCTTCTGATTTATCTTTTAAAAACATGATTGTCATCATTCTAGAGAAATCATCAACAAAGAGAATAAAATACCTATCTCCATAGTAGCTCTTTGTCCTCATTGGTCCACATAGATCTGTATGGACTAATTCTAGAATTGCAATAGATGTATGGGATTTTCTCTTGAAACTAGACTTTGTCATCTTACCTTTTTGACAATTCTTGTACATGATATGCTCGGGCTTAGTCATTGTCGGTAAGCCTCTAACATTCCTTTTGTTTCTTATCCTTATCATGTTGTCAAATTTCACATGACACAATATTTTGTGCCACAACCATAAGTCTTCGTTTCTAGCCATCAAACAAGTGGTTTTAGTATCATAAAGATAGAAAAGGTTACCTTTTGTCTGCTCACCGGTACCAATCAACCTTCCTGATTCATTGAATATTTTTGCCTTCTTATTTTCAAATGCTACTCTGTGACCTGAATTGTTCAACTGAGAAACACTTAACAAATTGTAATTCAATCCTTTAACCCAGTAAGCATTTTCACATTTAATCAGGTTATTCAACATTATGGTTCATTTACCTTCAATTGGACAAGGTGTATCATTACCCATTCTCACTAAACCACCATTATAGTATTCAAAAGTCTCAAACTTTTATTTATCACTGGTCATATGGTGAGTGCAGCCACTATCTATGATCCAGACATCATTTTTACTAACTTTAGATATGAGTACAATTTCTACATACCTTTCTTCATCTTCATCTCAATCATCCTTCATGGCTACAAATACCATCTCGATGTCTTCTTCTGATTCAGTGTCAGTGTCATCAGTTCTTCTTTCAGCTAGGTAACAAGCTTTCTTCCCTTTTTCCTTGTAGTCTCGGGTATCTCTCTTGTTAGATTTTTGGTTGTTCTAGTATTCTCTATTTTTACCTTTGTCAAACTTCTTCTCATAAGGTCTGTCATTTCCTCTGTCATCTTTTCATCGGTTTGGACATCTTGCAGAAAAGTGACCAACCTCTTTACAATTGAAACATACGAGGGGTAATTTACCTTTGTATCTGCCTTTGCCTCTTTGCAATCTTCTAGCCATAAGTGCTTCAATTTCATCAAGTCCTTGATCCTCATTCTCACTGTCACTATCATTTCTAACAGCATGTCTATGACTTGAGTTACTTATCTTTAGAGAATATTTGAATGCATATTATATGGATGGTAAGACACTATTGTCAAAGTTATTTATCTCAAATGAAATTAGTATACCAATTAGACTATCTAGAGTAATTGTATTATTTGCAACTGCTCTCATTTCTTGAATAGTAGAAACTCTAATAGCATAAACAAGTAATAAGGTTCTTAAGAATTTGCTTACCACTGTCTCCTCTTCAAGTACACCTCCAACTCCTCGGATAACATTTACTACCTCTTTGATTTTGTAGCCATACTGAGTAATGTTTTCTCCTTTTTTCATCCTTAGGTCATCAAACCTCCTTCTTAGGCTTTCTTCCTTTGCTCTGAGTACATTAGCATCTCCTCCATGTAAAAGATTCAACTTATCCCACATTTGTTTTGCAGAGGTGCAGGTTTTGACATCTTCAAACTCAGCATCAGAGTGTGATGATGCAAGTTCTATCATCATGCAGTTATGCTTATGCTTAACTCTTAATTACTCAAGAGTATGAGGTCCTGTAGGCAACACATATTTAGTATCTAAGTATTGAACAATATCATTTCCAATACCTGATAGGTGGAGTCTTATTCTATTTTTCCATGTTGCAAAGTTGTCTTTATTCAACTTGGGCACATCTCACCTGTTCATCTTGTGATCTTTTGCTTGATCTGTTAAACTCCCTTTCTAAGCACACAAGCTCTGATACCAATTTTTAGTAATAACTGCGAGGGGGGTGAATCAGTGGCCTCAAAAATATTCCAATAATCAACCCTTAAAAGTTAACATCACAAAATTATACCTCTAGTTATCTTTAGTCCTATAAGATGAATGCCTCCAAATACTTATATCAATTTACTACTCCTCAGAATGCTTTGTAAAACATTCTACCGTAGATTTATCGATTAGCAATCTGTCAATTTACCGAAAGACAGAAAATTATCTAGTGTATACCAATCAATCCAATTAAGTTATGTGTAATGAAAAAAACTAAATTAATGACTCATAGACACATTGACACATGGATTTTTAAAGTGGAAACCATGTTAAGGGAAAAAACACTTGGGACCGGGAACCCAAAATTTTCACTCTTCTGAAGTGAGCTCAGTGAAGAGCCAACACTGTTAAAGGTTACAAACACACTATTTTTGATTAAGGAAAACAGGTTTTGATGGGTTCCTAAAACCCTACAGTTGAAAGAAAAGAGAAATAAAGCATATAAGAAATACAAACCATTCATCACAAAATAGGCATAACTAGTAAAATAGTCAAAACAGCAAAAAGCCAGGATCACATATCCAAAAAAGTCAGGAACAAAAATCAGGGGAACCCTTCAGGCTATGTCTCTGAGAATCTCCACCACCCTGATCTCCAATTTGGTCATTCTCCCAACAGCTTCTCTGATTTCATCTAGCTCCTTGTCAGCTCCCAGGTCTGCCTTATACTTTGCATCATTTCCAGTGCTTTTTTCATTTTCTTCTTCTTGACGTTGATCCCTGTCTCTGTACTTCTGCCTTCCCTCTGTGTTACCTTTTTTCTCTTGAAACTTATCAATGATGACCTTAATGTTATCATTTGAGGCTTTTAGAATGTTTTAACTTTTCTCTACAATTTTTACCATTGAAGCTTCAATGCTTTCAATCCTATTCTTTAGTTCATTCACTCTGTTGTCTAGCTCTTTGTCCTCTGCTATGTTTTTTTTGTTGTTGATAATTTTTTCCTTCTCCATCCTATCCATCCTCTTTTTTAGCTCATCTATTTCATAATAGGTCCATTTCATTGTTCTATAGCTATCTATGGCACTGTTTTTTGCATTATTCAACACATCCATTTGGGGAACTTCCCTTGCACTATCGCTGAATATCACCATAGCTGGATCAATGAGTTCTTTCATATGAATTCTTCCCTCTTTATTTTCCTTAACCAGGGTCCTTACCAATTCTCTCTTAATTCCCATTTTAGCCGAGACCGAGTCAAAGTTTCTCCATACAACCTTTTTATTTTTACCTGTTATACTGCAGGTGTAATAGTCTTCTCCGTACTTTGCAAAAATTTGGTTATTATCATCCTATTCATTATCCATCCCCTGACTCTCCTCTTTTTCAACTCTCTCCTCTTGTGTTTCATCTTGACTAGCCAGCTTCTCCTCCTGTGTTTCCACTTTAACTCTTTTAGGTCTTGTGACCCTCTTCCCTAAGCTATCCTCCTCGTTCTGAGTCGGTATCTTGATAGTGATCTTCCTCTTTATTTCCTTCTTCCCTTTCTTCTTCATTTTTGTTTCTTCTCTCGAACTCTCATTCCCCGTTTCCATGCCTTCCTCATTCTCATTGTACTCCCTATCCGAAGAGACTTCTATGTGTTGTTTTATTATCTCTTGTTTAGCTCTGTGTTTTCTTTTCTTCGTCTGAAGAGATTGTTCTTCCTCTGTCTCAGAGTGCATTTCTCTACTGTCCTATGTGTCAGAGGGGATGTATTCCTCCTCTAAATCCCCCTCTGAATTACCTTCCTCCTTATCTTGGATTTCCTTTCCCAGAGTGTGAGATTTGAAATATTCATAGATCAAAAGAAGTAAGCCCTCATGGAAGGCCAGATTACTAATGTGTTTCTCCTTATAATCATTTATGTTTTCATTAATGGACAAATACAGGTAGAAAGGGATGGAAACCTTGGCCCCATACCTAAAGTGGTTGAGAAGCACAAAATGGTGGGTGCTGATGCGGTCGAATCTAGTGTCCAAAGTGATGTATTTGATTATCGCCCTCAACACAAAATGCTATAGAGGTTTGATGGAGCTCGGGTGATAAAATGTGCCCTTCTTTACCAGAGCTCATTTTTTGGCTTCATTTTTAACAAATTATGTCAGAGCTTTGCTAGATATTTTCCTGTCCCTATAGAATTTCTTTCCTATGATGGGAATGCCAGTTACCGCCAAAACTATTTCCTCAGTCACCATGAATGTAACCCCATCAATTTTCACCTTCCCTTCTTTCTAGCTGTTAGCCATCGTCTTTGTTACAGATGGCTTCCACCCATGAAGACGTTCTATGTAAGTGATCACTTCCCCCTTTCTCAGGATCTCCCAGACCTTTGACCTCCGATGCCATTTTTTAGTTTCTCTCTCCTGTGTCTTTCTCCCACCATGTCTGCAACTTCCCTGTTTCCTCTGTTTCTTGTGATATTCTTAGTAAGATCCCTTTGTTTTGAAATGATATTTTTTTGGGGTTTCGAGAGCCTTCTTTTTGCCTCATAAATGTAATAATAGCTTAAATGCCTCCAAGTGTGCCAATGGGGCCCTAAACTAATTTTCCCATCGTAGCTTTCGTACTTGCACATCCCACGGGGATTCTTTTTGCATCTGTCATAACTCTCCATAATTAGCCTTTTTTCTTCTGTCATAATTAGCCTTTAATAATTTCGAGTCTGCCCGGAACCTGATCACTTTCCATGATGTTGGCAATTTCTGGCGGTAAATTATTCCCGTCATTCTGTTGTTTAACTTCTTCATACTTGACACCCATGTTTTCCGGCCTATCTGCCACCTGGTTTGCTTCACGATAGTCATGTGCTACGTAGACCTGATCAAAAGACTTCAATATTTGTATACATTCCTTTATTATATTCTCAATTGTCCAGGAAGGCCTGGTCTTTTCATTAAGACAGTCTATGATATTTTTTGAATCCCCTTCCACCCATAACTGCTTGATTCCCATTTCCTTGGCAATCTTTAGAGTGTGATGTGTCGCACTAGCCTCTGCATAGTGGTTAGTTTGGGATCCCAGGGGTGCTGAAATTGCAGCAATGCCTTTGCCATGAGAGTTCCTGGTGATTCCACCCGCCCTGCCTTCCCAGGGTTCCCCTTTGCTACCCTGTCAAAATTAGCTTTGAACCACCCTTCCGGTGGTAAAGACCATCTGCAGCCTAGCCTTTTGTTGGTGATGTTTGGCCGCTTTAAGTGGGTAGAGGTGCTTCCTTTACAAATGGTGTAGTTTTCATGTAGTGCATTAGCAATTTTGTGGACTACTACCTTAGCCGAAGAAATCTTTTCCCTAAAGATCCTATTGTTTTGTTCTTTCCACAGCTGCCAGTAGATGTGTGGCATAGCCCAAACCCAGAGATGATGGCCACTCCCCCCAATATGCCATTGGTCAAAGAGGTCAAGGGTAGTATTAGGGAAACACCAGGATGTCTCAAAAAAAGATAGGAAATGATGCCATATCTTCCTGGCAAAAACACAGGGGATAAATAAGTGGTCCACATTTTCACTATGATTTTTGCAAAGGATGCATCCATTAGGAATGCAATTTCCCCTTTTAATAAGGTTATCCACAGTCAAGATGCAGTTTTGAAGCAAAGTCTAGAAAAATATGTTAACTTTAGGGATGATACCAAGAAACTAGGCCTTCACCCATGATGGAATTGTATCAACCCTCTGCATAGATTCATATCTTGAGGCCACAGTATAATATCCATCCTTGGACTCCCCCCAAACCAAGACATCTTCTTTGAGAGAGAGGGGAGTGTGCCCCAAATAGACCATAAGAGGTTTAAGGTCCTGGGACACTTCAGTGAGATTGACCCATTTATTGTTAATTCTATAGTCATTGAATCTGCTACCAAATCTATCAATGCAATGTTCAGCCCATCTGTTGAAAGGCTCCAAATTCCATAGAGTTCCCTGTCTGAGCCAGTCGTCATGCCAAAAATTAACCTCCTTACCATTACCAACTTTCCATCGAGTTTTTGCAATCACTATACCCTTAGTCCTCAGAATGCCATTCCATATGTGAGATCCATTCGGGTCGGAGTCTCTGTATATGAATTGTTTGAAGGTTAAGTTAGCTGCATATGTTTCCTTCATGATGTCCCTCCATTCCCCTATAGAATTGAAGATTCTCCAAATTTGTTTAGCTTGCAATGCTCTATTGAACTTCTTCAGCTGCTTGATCCCCAGGCCTCCATTTTTTTTGGCTTGCGAACCGTATCCAAAGCCACCAATGGGTATTTCTTGTTTCCATCTTTGTATTCCCATAGGAACTTTCTCTGGATGGCTTCCAGAGAGTTTTCCACCTTTGTAGGGATAGTGAATAGGCTAAGAGCATAGGTAGGGAGGTTCTGAAGAGTAGATTGAATCAAAGTAACTTTCCCTACCTGACTTAGGGTGATGCCCTTCCAGCCCGCCAATTTCTTATTGAATCTATCAATAAGACCTCCCCAAAAATCCTCAGGGGGTTTGCTTCCAAGTGGAAGGCCTAGATAGGAAGCTAGAAAGGTTCCAATGCCACAGCCCAGAATGCCTGCCATTCTCCTCTATCTGTTACAAACACACTGTTAGGTGTGACCTTGTTAGAGGATTTAAAATTTTATTCTGTCACTTGATATCAGACATCTTTATGCTACCATCCTTGATCAAACACTCACTTGGACTGTCAATAGGTATCTGGCATCTCATGCTATCTTCATGATCAAACTTTTTGATACTCCATTGGATGTATCTCAATATAGAAAGGATAATTAAATCCCACTTGGTTAAGATAATTTTTGAATCAATGGTTAAACTGAAACAGTATGATATGTTCACATATACAACTTATACTTTTAGATTTTTAGATCTATTATAATCTCACAAAACTATTATGATCAATATAAATCTGTTTATACCTTTGCTCCACTTTAATTATGCTTGGTGATGTTGTGCTCTATTGCTCGGTGTCCGCAGAATTCTTTAGCTCTTTCCTTAGCTTGTTGATCAGCACTGTATGAAGTTGTTCTTCATCAGTTTCTCTTTAGCATCCTCTTTTCTTTTTCTTCCCACACCGATTTGTAATGAATTGAGTTGTCTCTTAAATAGACATGGTATCACCGTTGTTAGGTTCTTGATCTTCTTGATCTTGGCGTGATCCAAAATTCTCGCCAATTAGATTTAAAGAAAAACTCTTGTTTTATCCCACTAAGATCTTTTTGCCAACTGGACAAATCAGCTTTAAATCAATCACTTATCTCTGGCTTATCTTGTTGATGAAAACAATGATAACTACCATTTAAATCTATATTTAGCTCTGCCAGCTAGATATTTTTTTTTCATTTGTGAACTCCAGTTATTTTTGGTTTTAACTCTCTGATAGCGTCGGTCAACACTCCAGTTCTCCTCGGGCTTCTCTGGAAGTTTACATTATGTTTCTGTCCGTCGGGTTTTCTTGTGATTCTTCTCATCGGTTTTCTGGCTCGAGCATCACTATGACTTGGTTGTCGGTGATCTCTATCCTTCAGGTTCCACTAACCGTCGGTGTTTGTAGTCACAATGTGAATGCTTGTCTTTTATGCATTACAGAAAGCAATCTTTATCTCTCTGATTCTCTAAAGTCTTTAACACTTTGATTATAACCAGTTAGATTATATCAAGTTGACATCAATGACAATACAATCCATTAACTAATTTAGTGTCTTGCATTATCATTCTACATTTTGGTGATCAACGTAATATCTTCAAACATTCAATCAGTTACATGTCATCAATAACCATGATTCTTCTTCTTGTTCTTAATGATGTCAATAATCATTCTACATATCATTCTTAGTATCCCAATATTATGTGAACTTATAACAACAATAAATAAAGAATATCATCACCATAAGATAGCATAAATAAGCAACGTAAACAAGCCACATACCATAGGATTTATGTGGAGAAACTCTTGTAGGAAAAAACTCCTCTGAGAAGAGAAGTCAAGTATGCATTATCAACAATAATGTGATGACAATATATGTATTTTCATTCTCCTCTATGAATTCAAAATGGAAGCATTTGTGTACCTATAAACAACCTCCTTATGCCTCCCACTTGTCCTTGTTCATATAGAGTAACTATACATTCAATTGCTCCTCATACTTTCTACATTCAAAGAGCTAAACTTATAGAATGGAAAGAGATCGAAAACCACCAAGAAAGGCATCTAGTCATTCCAAATAACCACAAACGTTGGATTGCCTCAGTGGATCTAAACATAAAATAAGAAAGTAAAATGGATTCCTCCTTAAGGGGAACATTAAAAATGAATTATTGTGGGACCTATAGAGATAATCCTAAAGTCTTATGTGTTGTATGTATCGTTAGAGATGAAACAAGATTCCATATTTGAGCTATTTTGAATTATTTATCATTTGGAACTAACAATCATGTCAAGTTTGGAGTTTTATTCAAAGGGCTAAACCTATGTGATCAAAATAACCTACCATATATTGATATTGAATGAGATTTGATGATTTGTATAAATTCAATAAAATCTCCTAAGGTGCATAATTGGAAGATTATGAAGTGGATTTCAATGTGATCGATCCTCTATTAGAAAAGAGAGAAATTATTTATAAGGCATATTTTATGAGAATCAAATATGGTGGCAAATTATTTTACAGACCAAGATATAATGCAAGGAGAGGGGACATTTGTGTCTAATAGGAGTGATATGCAGTTGAAACTTGATAGGATAATTGATCTATATTGATATGTTGTACGATGCCTACCAAGTAAAATTGAAAGGCTAGCATGCTCAATAATATCTTGAGATTTAATTCCTTTGTATAATTGGAAATTTCAATATTAACAAAAAAAATCTTCATACATTTCTAGGAAAAGGATGTAAAATGGTGATCACTTTCTTTCCATGGTGAGGCAATGAGGAACAATATTTTAATTAAAGGGTGCTTGTACAATTACTAAAATAAAGAAACTCTTTAGTATTTTTAAGTTATCAATTAAAGAAGTAATCAAAGAAACGATTGGAAGAAATTTCTTAGAAGATGGTCAAATACACGATACATTCATTCTATAAAAAAAATGACATTAATTGAGAAACTATGGAGAAAAATATATGTAACATTGGCTACAAAAAGTATATCATAGTTCATGGCATACATATACTTTTTGTTATCTCAACTTATGATAAAATGATGGAAATGTGTGCTATTAAGAAAATTGATGGTAAGGAACAATGTTGATCTCAAAAATATTTTGCAATTTATTCATTGAAGGGATTATGAAATATAATGTGGAAGAGTTTACGTCTTTTATAGTCAAATTGACTGATCTCATATATATGTAATAGATGGAAATATCAAATGCATTAGTTTTCCATAATCCATGAATTTCTACAGATTATTTGTGGCTTTGATTGTGTATAAGTTTTTGCATCAACATTTCAGATCATACTCTATGATCCATCATTAGGATGAAAAGAATGCTAGAAGAATGAAAAATGAGTGAATCACAGACCAAGCCAACATAAAAATGAGTGAATGTCTCATTTTTTGTGCTTCATCCTTCTCCCTTACCCCTTTCTTTTTATGTTGGCTTGGTTTGTCGTTCACTCATTTTTCACTCTTCAAGCACTCTTTTCATCTCGATGATGTATCATAGAGTGTGATCTGAAATGTTGATGCAAAAACTATAGACAATCAAAGCGAAAAATAATCTCTAGATGAAAATATTTTGAGAGCTAAAGAAAGACCTTTTATATTTTTATCTAACACAAATTAGGAGATTTGTGGATACACTTCCACTTCACTTATTTATGAATATTTATTTTTGTTTTTATTTTATAAATTCACTCATAGGTAGCTACCCGCTCTAGTAGAACTTGTTTTTAAAATGTAATTATTAATTATTTAAAATATTGAAAATGATAAATAATAATAACAAAATAAATTATATAATTTTTAAAATAGATATGCTAAATTTATTTACTTAAGAGATTTCAGTTACTCAAGATTGATTTTATTTTAAGAACTATTTTTTATTTTCTCAAAAGTATTTTGTTTGATTAAGAGTTAGTTAATAGTTTTTGTTCTTATCTATTGATGTCACAATAGGATACTTTTCAATATAGGAAAAATATTTTAAAAAATTAACAATTAAAATATATTTAAAAATAAGTAGAAATTAAGGAAAATGACTCAATAGATGAGTATGTACTAATTTACTTCATATGGTGCCATCGACGAAGACCATCAGTTAATTATATTAAAAAAATTAGTGGTTGAGAAATGACTTGTTGGTAAAAATTTAACAAAGAAACAATTACATGTATAATTATTCCCTTCATGAGTCATATCAAAGAAACAATCAGGTGACAAATGAGGTGATTAATAACATGTCTTGGTTCACATTTTTGTCAAACTTGTTTTTCATATTTCTTGACAACTCAACAAAGACATCATTGATTAAGATAAATTGGTGATAGCCAAAATACCAAACAATATCATTAAACTCTTAACCCAAGAAAAAAAAATACTTTTTTTTGTGAAAATCCAATGCACTATCTAAAGACTTGACATGCACAAAATTAGAATGTGCAAGTATTAGATCCTTTACCCTTATGGAGTAGATTAGAATAGTTTTTTTAGTAACTGTATTATTTTGTATGAGACAACATGAAAATCTAATGTATTATATATAAGAACTTGACATACACAAAAGTATATTGTAGAGATGTTAGATCCTCTACCCTTTGATAAGAGATCATAGAAGTTTATATGTTTATTTACTATATTATTTTGGATGATAAAACATGAAAATATAATATATTATATAAGAACTTGACATACATACATTATACTATGGAGATGTTAGATCCTCTACCCCTTGATAAGAGATCGTAGAAGTTTATATGTTTATTCGCTATATTATTTGGGATGAGAAAACATGATGAATGCCTAATGCTTGTTTTCAAGAATATGATTTTTGTTACATGTTAGATGCCTTCAAACAACAAGACCTAATTCCACTACAAGGACCTGATTCCCAAATTTACAGGATTAATATGGAAGAGTTCCATATTTTCATGGCCAAACCTCCCAATCTTTTGTTTGCATGATAAATAGAGAGACTTAAAGAACCAAAGGAAGGCCATTTTGTATTTTTTACTACACACAAATTATTAGTTGAGAAATGATATACTAGTAATAATTAAAAAGGAACCAATACATTTGTAACTAATGCTTCATAAGTCATACTAAAGAAACAACGAATCATGTGACACAGATATGACAATAAACATACCTTGGTCCACATTTTAGGGTCTAACTTTTGGACAAGCCAACAAAGATGTTATTAATTAGGTTACATCATTGTTACCTAGAACCTCAAAAAATACATTTAAGCTCTTAAATCACATATAGAGATATGTTATTCTTTAATGCCAACCCAATATAACTATCTAAGATCTTGATATAGATGAAATTATTTAAAAGTGTGGATACTTAACTTTATATGTTTATTTAGTAACTTTATTATTTTGGAAGAGACAACATGATAAATACCTAATGCTTGTTTTCAAGTACATTATTTTTATTACCTAGTAAGGAACAAATATATATTGGAGTCTTCTCACTAGAGGTCTTATGAAATACAATATGGAAGAGTTTTGGACTTTCGCGACTAGACTTCCTAATCTCTTATCTATGCAATACATGGGGAGATTGCAAGAACTAAAGGAAGGCTTTTTGTATCTTTTATTTAACGTAAACTAGGAGATGACATGTATACATTTTTTATCCACTAAGTAAAGGAATATATTTTTTATAATAAATTTAATAATAAGAGATATCCCCTGGTAACAACTTGCTTAAATAATAAAAATAATGTAATAAAATGATTTGTTAAAATACAAAATCAATAATAATATCATCTCATATCATTTTTTATGAGGATTTTAAAAAATATAGATATGCTAATTTTATTTACTTAAGAGTTATTTTATTTACTCAAGATTTATTTTATCTTAAAGAGTTATTTTCATATACTTAAGAGTTAGTTTCATTTATTCAAAAAAAAAATTATTTAAATAAGAGTTACTTTCTATTTTTGTTATTTTTAATATATGTATATTATATTTAGTTTTTGTTTGAAGATTGCATTATAGAATATATTTTAATGTGATGAAAGTAAATTAAACAATCAAAACTATTTAAAATAGAAGAAGAAGAATACAAAATTAGGGAAAAGGGTGAGCACATACTAAATTGTTGTTAAAATGCCACTAACTAAGATCTAATGTCAAGTATATTAAAAAAATAGTAGTTAATAAAAATGCATAGGTAAACTTTAATGCAAAATCAATACATGTGTAGTTATATTCTTCATAAGTCATGTCAAAGAAACGTTCAATTATATTGTGACACATACGCCAATTGGTAACATGTCTTGATCCACTTTTTTTTGTCTAACTTTTTTCTTGGGTGTTTCTAGACAACTTAGTGTGATTAGGCTACATTATTAACACCCAAACTCCAAATAATACCTCTAAGTTCTTAATCCAAATACAAAAATATAATTTTTCTATTTTTTTATGAAAACCCAATGTACTATCTAAGAACTTGACATACATGGAATAGTGTGTGTGCAAATATTAGGTGATCTACCCCAAGATAATAGACCATTGTAGTTGATAAATAATGCATAGATAAAAAAAAATTAATACAAAACCAAAACATGTGTAATTATATCCTCCATAAGTCATATCAAAGAAACAACAATCATATTGTGACACATAAGACAATTTGTTTAACATGTCTCAATCCAGTGTCTTTTGTCTAACTTGTTTCTTGTGTGTTTATAGACAACTTAGTGTGATTAGGCTACATTATGAACACCCAAAACTCGAAACAATACCTCTAAGTTCTTTTTCTAAATACAAAAATAGAATTTTTGTTTTTTTATGAAAACCCAATGTACTATCTAAGAACTTGGCATATATGAAATAGTGTGTACAAATATTAGGTGCTCTACCCCAAGATAGTAGACCATTATAATTGATAAATAGTGCATAGGTAAAAATTTAATACGAAAAAAAACATGTGTAATTATATCCTTCATAAGTCATATCAAAGAAACAACCAATCATTTAGTGACACAAGACAATTGATAACTTATCTTGATCCACTTTTTTTTGTCTAACTTAATTTTTGGGTGTTTATAAACAACTTAGTGTGATTAGGCTATAATATTAACACTCAAAACTCCGAATAATGCCTTTAGGTTCATATTCCAAATACAAAAATATATTTTTTCTTTTTTTGAAAATCCAACGTACTATCTAAGAACTTGACATACTCGAAATAGAGTGTGCAAATTTTAGGCACTCTACTCCTAGACAATAGGTCATAGCAGTTTGTATTTTTATTATTTTGGATGAGACAAAATGACAACTACCTAATACTTGTTTTCAAGTGCATAATTTTTGGTACATGTTATATGTCTTCAAACATAAAAGAAAAAGAAAAGACCTAATTCCATTACAAGAACCTATTTCAACAAAAGTGGGAAAAACCTAAATCCAAATTTTACCTAGAGTAGGGTTGATGTATTGAATGATTGGACATTGAGAGATGGTCCTTGGAAGGCAATGAGGCACTTGTGCACAAGTTGCATTGATTAGACATTAGTAACTTTATTGTTTTGGATGAGACAACATGAGAATCTATTGGATAATCTCAAAACTTGACATACAATAAATTAGAGTGTGTCAATATTAGATCCTCTAGACAAGATATCATAAAAGTTATATGTTTATTTAGTAACTTGATTGTTTTAGATTAGACAACATGACAAATATCTAACACTTATTTTCAAGTGCATGGTTTGTATTACTTATTATGGGTCATAAAAGAAAAAAGATTAAAAAACTAATTCCATTAGATGGACTTAATCCCCAATATTGACTAGAGGAGAAGAGATGTAATGAAGGCAAGCTTAGGTGTGGCATGTCTGTAGTGAGTGATTAGACATTGAGAGATGGCCCTTAGAAGACAATGAGGCACTTGAGCAATAAGTTACACTGATTAGCCATTTAGTAACTTTATTGTTTTGGATGAGAGTACTATCTAAGAACTTGACATACATAGTGTGTGTAAATATTACATCCTCTATTGTTAAACAAGAGATCATAGAAGTTTATATGTTTATTTAGTAACTTTATTATTTTGGATGAGACAAAATGACAAATACTTAACACTTGTTTTCAAGTGCATGCTTTATATTACATATTAGATTCTTTTAAATAGTAAAGGAAAAGACAAAATTCCCAATATTTACTTAAGGGATATGTGGTGAATGCACTTATGGTAGTGAGTGATTAGAAATTGAGAGAGATGACCCCCGAGGCACTTTAGATCATAGATAAAGTTAGTACTATCTAAGAACTTGACATACATAAAGTTATTGTGTATAGATATTACATCCTCTACCCATAGACAAGATCTATAATTGAAGTTTATAAATTTATTTAGTAACTTTATTATTTTGAATGAGTCAATATGATGAATACCTACCACTTGTTCTCGAGTGCATGATTTACATTGCATGTTAGATTCTTTCAAATGAAATGAAAAAAAGACTTAATTTCCAATATTTACTAGAGTAAGGGAGATGTAGACAAGGCATGCTTGTCAGTGAGTGATTAGACAATAAGAGATGGCCCCCAGAAGGCAATGAAGCACTTGAGCATCAAGCTGCAGTGATTAGACATTTAGTAACTTTATTGTTTTGGAAGAGAGTACCATCTAAGAACTTGACATACATAAATTCAATGTGTAGATATTACATCATCTAATTGTTGACAAGAGATTAGAGAAGTTTATATTTTTATTTACTAACTTAATTGTGTTGGATGAGACAACATAACAACTACATAACACTTGTTTTAAAGTGCATGATTCATATTACATCCCTGACAGCTAAAAAGAAAAAAGAGCTAATTCCCAATAATTATCACAATAAGGGATATGTAATGAAGGCAAATTTAAGCTCTAGTATGACATGGCATGTCTGCTAGTGAGTGATTAGACATTGAGAGTTGAGAGATGCCCCCTAGAAGGCAATTAAGCACTTGAGCATCAAGTTGGAGTGATTAAACATTTAATAACTTTATTGTTTTGGAAGAGAGTACCATCTGAGAACTTGACATACATAAAATCAGCATGTGTAGATATTACATCCTCTACCTGTTGACAATAGATCACAGAAGTTTATATGTTTACTAACTTCATTGTTTTGGATGAGACAACCTAACAAATACATAACACTTGTTTTAATGTGCATGATTCGTACTCCATATTACATCCCTGAAAGAAAAAATAAAAAAAAGACCTAATTCCCAATAATTATTGTTTTGGAAGAGAGTACCATCTAAGAACTTCACATACATACAATCAGTATGTGTAGATATTACATCCTATCTATTGACAAGAGATCGTAGAAGTTTATATGTTTACTCAATAACTTCATTGTTTTAGATGAAAAAATATAACAAATACATAACGCGTGTTTTAAAGTGCATGATTCATATTCCATATTAGATCCCCGAAAGCAAAAAGAAAAAAAGACCTAATTCCCAATAATTATTAGACTAAGGGATATATACCGAAGGCAAGTTAATAAGATATGTAGTGAAGGCAAGTTAAGGGGATATGTAGTGAAGACAAGTTGAAGCTCTAGTATGAGATGTATGGTAGTGAGTGATTAGACAATGAGAGTTGAGAGGTGGCCCTGGGGCACTCGAGCATCACCACCAAGTTGCAAAGCATAGGACCCTGACCCCTCACCCTCTCCCCCACCGGTCTCAAGATGTCACAACAAAGGGCCATGTCAATCCCTATTACAATCATGTGGGGAGTATATTCGAAAGCGAGACAAGATGATGATGACGTGGACTGTTAGGGAAGGTGATGATGGTGATAGGGAAACTCCCACCACGTGTCCCCTGAAAGGACGTCAGAGGGGGAGTATGATTGTTGATGTCATAATGAAAAGCACGCATGTGTTTCCTCACTGATCATAGCTGGACCAATGAGACGTGACGTCTACACCTCACGTCTATTATTCCGGGCCCACCCCCTCTCGACAAGACACCACGCACCGAACGGAACGGGATCCCTTTCCTGATCTTCCTTCCCCTATCTCCCACTGACGCGCCCTCTTCCCACTAC
>MU228154.1:8082824-8107596 GCA_018584345.1 Thuja plicata | reverse complement strand
GTGATCTTGGGCACAAAGGCCGACATAGAAAACAATAATTAAGGGTCCATGGCACAAAACTCTAGAGAGGTGCACATGGAGAGGAAATTAAATTAAGGTCTTGACACAAAACTCTAGAAGGGGTCCATCCTTAAGGTAGAAATAATTATTTAAGAGCCTTGTCACAAAATTCAAGGTAAGGCCAAGCCCAAAGTTAATTTGAGCATTAGGCACAAAACTCGAGAAAGGCTAATCTCAAATAATAAATTAGGAATCCTACACAGCTTGAGAAAGGTCCACCTCAAATATTAATTTGAGAATTCTACACTTAACTCAAGAAATAATGGCCCTGAAGAGGGAAAAGATGAAATTTTGACGAAACCCAAAAGCTAGGACTCAACCCCAAGGACCCTAGACCCTAGGGTCAAGGTCGAGGTCAACCTTGACCCAGAGGGTCAGGACCTCAGGAAATCTGCCCAAGTCTCAAAAACAAAGAGAAAAGGCAGAAAAGAGGGGTAGAACAAGCACATAAGCACATAAAAATCCATGGAAGCATGAAAGTGTCTGAATCCAAACCAAAACAACCTACCAGGGAGGGCTAAAAGGTCTCAACATGGAGTGTGTCGATTTTAAGATGATACATTTAGCCCCAACTTTGGCAAGAGTATAGGCTCAACACAGACTCTTGGTAAAGTAGAATGAAAATAGAAGAAGAAAGCCCTATTATGATTAAGGATACAAGGAATCCATCAAGCCCCCAATGAACTTGAGTCCTTGTTAAATCCAAAATCATAATAGGAGAGAAAAGAAGAGAGAGGAGTGGCTAGCTCACCCAGTAAGATGTGTGTATCTCATTGTGAACCATAAAAAGGATAGGATGACCCACCAAGAAAGCACTTGATAGTCATCCCATAAAGTTGTGTGCCTTCTAGAGGATTTGTGCATGTAGTGCGTCTTCTAACGGCTTTTATGAAGACCCATGGATCCATATCCATATATCACCATCGAATACATTTGTAAAATGTGTATCTCTTCAGGATTTAGCAACTTATGTAAGTTACCTTCTGACGATTTAGAATATTGAATTGTAATTGAATGCATATCTCTTCAGGATTTAGCAACTTATGTGCGTTACCTTCAGAGGATTTAGCATTCTACAAAACAAAAGGTTAGAAAAATGCATAATATAAAATGAGGGAGGCCGTATATATGCCCCCCTCCTTAACATGGCAAAGTACATACTATTTTGAAATGTTGAGGAAAGAAAAGAACAAGGATAAAGCCTTCTTCAACAACAAGAAAATATCCATAGAAAACACCCAGTCCAAGCCAAGAAGGTCATAGCTCCTATGAGGCCATGGAAGGGATGAATGCAAAGATATATCATGCAAGAAGTGAAAAAGTAACCCTTGTGAGGGATAGCACACGATTTAGTTTCCAAGGTGAGAGATTTATCCACCATGGAAACCCAATGTCAAACAACAAAATAGGTTATAATCAAGGACATAGATCCTCAATGAAAACCAAAATTTTCATTTATGGTCAAATATCACATAATAGATAGATATTGCTTAACCAAGGGAAAAGTGGATCCCAGAAAGATAGAAAAGAAGGAGATGGCATTCTTGCCCCTCAAGAATAGGAACAAGGATGAAAGGGGACCTATTATATCACTGACAAAATTATGAAAGACAATGAGCCCTCAAGGATTAGGCTAACATTGTTTACATAATGTAGAGTTCCATAACAGGAACATACATGTTATTTAGAGAAAACAAGATTGAAATATAACTCATTGCCACATGTTAAATAAATAACTTTACTATCAATGAGTTGCTTAATCTTATAATGTAAAGCTTGGCATTCATAAGTAGAGTGATCATGAAATCTATGATACAAACAAAAAGGAAGAGTCTTCAAGTGTGGACTACGTTTCTTTTTGCATTTAGGTCTAGTAATCATGTTAGCACGAAGGAGTTTAGGAAAAATAACTTCTTGGACAAATTCCTTCATAGGGTCATCATGTTTTGAAGTGTTATTTGAGATGTTGTTAACATTGATGTGTTGTTGAGGATTAAATCCCAATCCATAAGAATACTCATGCCCCCCATTCTGTAAGGGAATTTGAATTCTTTGTTTATGCTTACCACATCCTTGACCATGGAATCCTTGTTTAACTAGTAAATGATAACCAGGACCATAACGAGAAGCTATATTAGAAGGAGTCAATGGAACTTCAGTAGTTATCATTAGTAGGTTTGATATATTCATAGTGGGTAGAAGTAGTGACAAAGTTATTATGAAGGGAATGAGAAGTAGAAGCAAAATCTCGTTGTTCAAACTCTCTTTGTTTCTTCATAAAATCAAGATTAGAAACTTTATACTCTTCAATAAAGGTAGGATTAAAATAGAAGGTTCCCCAATCATCTCTAGGAAGAATATTAGAGGAAGAAGGATTACTTTTAAGAATAGGAGTATTGTGGGTTTGAATATTCAAACAAGGATTTGGTGCATCATCTACATGAAGTGTATACACCATGTTGTTATGAATAAACTTGACTTTACACTAAAGGGTGGAAGGAACAACATGCATCTCATGCAACCAAGGTCTACCCAAAATTATGTTATAATTAAGAGGTCTAGGCATAACATGAAAAGGAGTATTTAGGATGACCAAACCTACTTTGATAGGTAAGGTAATGATGCCCAAAGTGTTCTTATCAATGTTATCAAATCCACATATAGAAGCATTATCAGGTTGAATAGTTGAAAGATCGACTTTAATCACTTTGAGCATGTCCATGCTACAAATATTAAGCCCAGATCCATTATCAATAAAGTTCCTATGAATGATACTCTTATTGATAGTAATAGAAACCATAAGAGCATCATATTGATTATGTATTTCTTTAGAAGATAAATCCTTTTGAGCAAATACAATTCAGGAGGACCCGGGGTAGCATGCATGCACTGTAAGAAGGCATTGATGTTCTCTTGATTAGGAGGTAGAGTGGGAAGATTTTCTAGATCTTTTTTCAAGGCTACAAGGTAGGTAGGTGAAGTTTGAAGAAGATCCCATAAAGAAATCTTGGCAGGGGTATTTACGCAATTGTTTTATCAAATCATACTCCTTGCTAGCAAGACAAGGTGGAGGAGGAAGAATGGGTTGAGAAGGTGGTAAAGAAGTAGGAACCACTAGATTAGGTTGAGGGTTATTCCTTGTACGATAGGTGTGAGCTATCGAATCTTGATCATTGAAAGACTCTAAAGACTCCATAGGTTTACCTTTGATAGTAAAGTGAGGACAACCTTTGATAGTCAACAAGGGTTTTGGATAAACCATGTTAGTTGTCTCAACACTACAAACAAGCTCACAAGAAGGAAGAAAAGAATACATCCTAGGAGGAGATGAGGTAGGATCTTGATTCTCCATAAGATCATCACTAAGAGGTAGAGCATTAAGGGAATTCATATCATTCTCCGCTGATGCCTCATCACTAAAAGGAATCCCAAATGGAGGTAAAGAATCTATAATGTTTTCTTCTTTCTCTAAAATGTCTGCATAAGGGGAGTGTGTTTTAGAAAAATAGTCACCATCATGTATGAATATGTCATCCATTAAAAAATCACCCTCTTGTATCAAAGCATATTCACGAGGAGGGGATAAATCAATGTCTTTATCCAAGGACTCATCCAAAAAAGTAGAATCATCCACAATGGCTTCATGAGGAAGAGAGTAATCAACATCCAAATCCAAAGGTTCATCCCAAATAAGAGGATTATCATCCCTATCAATAAAGCACATTGTAAAATGTTTGGAAAATACTTGAAACAACTTGTGCAACATAATAACAAATAAAGAAATGCATAGAAAATAGATCTATATATATCCAAATGCATTCAAATGAAATGTATGATGAAAAATGTAAATGTTTTTGTATTTTTAAATAAATTTCATAATTTTTTTATTTTTGACATATGAATGCAAGAGCATAAAAGAAATCTACTTTTAAATTCATGTAAGATCTAACATAAGATGCAAATCTAACACCAAAAAGAAAGATTTGTCTATCGCGGGTTCACCAAAATGTAAAGAAGAAAATGGAGGGTCTTTAGATAGGGTTTTGAAAAATGGAGATTTGCACATAAAAGATACCCTATTCCTCCATTAATCATCTTACATTTAATTGTAATTGATAAGGAATGTAGATCTGGAAATGTTTGTAAAGGAAAATGGAATAAAATACATACCTCCAAAAAAGAACCCGCTGAAAACCCTATCAGACGATCTCAAAAACTATTGATTTCTACATTCCTTAATCGAAACTGCGAGATCTACAAAACCCAGAAATATTTTTCTGATCTGGCTCAATTCCAATTTTTAACCTAATGTGAATGTCGACCTTGACCCCAAAATGTCACCTTTGACCCAAAATGTTGACTTTGACTTGCACAGTCTGACAAAAAAATTGTTTCTAGATCCATGAAGTTTTCTGAAAAGGGTATCTGGATCTTCACTTTAATTCATTGTTATGAACCTGTACCTACAAGAAAAATGGATTTGTTTGTTGGGGGGGAGAGTTTGCCTTGGTCAAACCCCAGTTTTGGAATTAACCTTATAATTGAATTGAAATTGCATAAATAAATAAAGTAAATAAACAAATTCACCTTGCTTGTATAGAAACCCTTGTGGTGGATTCGAATCCTTAGATCCACAAGGATGAATACTTGAAGTTGTGTGAACCTTGTAGAAGAGTATGAAGTTGATCTACCATGCCAATTCATGGCTCCATGGAAGTAAATGTGCTCAAGTACTTGAATTGAGAATGAAAGAATGTAGATGTCTTGAATGCTTGAGAGATCTTGAGATTGCTTATAACTTGTAGATAATAATGGATTGCCTTCCGATCACCTTAGGATTTCTTTCTTAGGAGAAATGAGAGAGAGAAGCCCTTCTTTTATAGTGATATTGGGCACACAAGCCGATATAGAAAATAATAATTAAGGGTCCATGGCACAAAAATCTAGAGAGGTTCACATGGAGAGGAAATTAAATTAAGGTCTTGACACAAAAATCTAGAAGGGGTCCACCCTTAAGGTAGAAAGAATTATTTAAGAGCCTTGTCACAAAATTTGAGGTAAGGCCAACCCCAAAGTTAATTTGAGCATTAGGCACAAAACTTGAGAAAGGCTAATCTCAAATAATAAATTAGGAATCCTACACAAAGCTTGAGAAAGGTCCACCATAAATATTAATTTGAGAATTTGACACTTAACTCAAGAAATAATGGCCCCGAAGAGGGAAAAGATGAAATCTTGACGAAACCCCAAAATTGGGACTCAACCCCAAGGACCCTGGACCCTGGTGTCAAGGTCAAGGTTGAACTTGACCCAAAGGGTTAGGACCTTGGGAAATGTGCCCAAGTCACAGAAATAGAGAGAAAATACAAAAAAGAGGTGCAGAACAAGCACATAAGTACATGAAACTCCACGGAAGCATAAAAGTTTCTGAATTAGGACCAAAATAGTCTGCTAGGGAGGGCTAAAAGGTCTCAACATGGAGTGTGTCCATTTTAAGATGATACAGGTATAAAAAGTATAAAATAATTCTTTAATAAATAAATAAATTTTCAAATAGTTCCAAAATAAAATAAAATTATTTTTTAATAAAATTAAATATTAATAATAAAAATAGAATTAAAGAATTGAATATAAATTAATAATAAATAGAATATTAATATAAACTAAATATTAAATAGAATATAAATTGACTGTGATTCTAGCCCATGTTGTGGCTTTGGTGCACATTGTGTGTGGTGAGTGTGGTAGGGGTGATGCTTGGGCTACTTCCTGGGTTCATCATGGTATGTCAATGATTCCTCTTGTTGCAACTTTTGCTACCCCTATGGAGAGGTGGCAAGCAGATGGCATTGGCTCTGAACCTATGGCCATTTCTACTTGTTTTCCTTCTTCTCTATGGTTAGCTCACCTTTGGAGTAATCTTGTGGATGTGTAGTATTTTTGGAGTAATGTTCATGAGTTGAGCAGCGAGGGTTCTCATATTACTTCTGGTGACTTTGACCCATTTCTATTTGGAGAGATAGTTTCTATGGAGATGTATGTGGGCTCTAGGGTTTCATTTGACAATGCTTTAGCAACGCTTGTTGCTATCTCGACCTCCTTATGGAGGATATTTGGAGAAGTCTCTAATTTAGATGATCCAATGGAGGGAGGTTCAGTATCTAGTTTTTTACTCTTCCCCCCCCCCATTTTATTTTTTTGATTTTGACCTCTTTTTTGGAAGATGCTTAGTTGTAGGCTTTTGCCCCTTTGGTGCTTGGTGGTGTTGTAGTTTTTGGATAGAGCCTGGGCAGAATAAAGAGTAGATATGGAACATCTATGTGCAAAGGTCTCATTCTATGCAGATTTAAGGATGATTGTTGTATGTTTCTTTCTAGGCACTTTCATGTGTTTTTCCTTGTTTCCCTTCTTCGGCATAGTGTTGGGAGATGCTCTAGTTTTTGCCTGGCATTTGGGGGCTTTGGTGGTGATGACCTATTTTGGTTTGAGCAATGGATTTCATGTTTTCCATGTTTTATCTTTGGGGATCTCATGCCTTGTGGGATTCACGTGGTTTTGTGGTGGGCTTGTGGTTAAGGGATTTATTTTTTTCATTTTCTCTACCAAGGGCCTTGCACATGATCTAGCTCTCTATCCTACTTGAGATCAGTAGTGGTTCATTTTCTTGTGGTGAAGTTGTGCCTGGTTATTGGGGTTTTGACCTTGTTCTTTTAGATGCACCCTATCCTATGGGTTTTTGAAGATGTGGAGATGTGGTCCTTGCATGTGGTTTTTTTTTGCCACCTTCAGTTTACTGGAACTTCTCTTCTTTAGAGGTTCATGTTTGGTTTAGATGTAGATTCTACCCCTTATTTCTATTTGTGTGGTGTGTTTTTAGCATGCTCTACTTATTTTTAGTGGAGGTTGTGATTTTTGGTGGCTTGCCTCTTTTGTATTGGTCTCTTTCCTATATGAATTCTATGGAGGAGGAGTTGACCCCTATAGAGGTGGGGTTTCTAAGCTCACCTTGGCTGTGAGTTTGGTGCATGGTGCTTCTATTTTCCTTCCTCTTTTTATTTTTTGAGGTGGCAACATCTCGTATAGAGGTGGGGATTTTCTTGTGGATGGAGGATGATGGGTTTTTATGTGTCTCTCTTTTGACTATGGGTGCTTCGATGCAAGTCTAGAGTTGATTCAACTTATGGATGGTGATGTTATGCTTTGACCTATTTCTTCTAGGAGACAGGGATATGGGTCCCTATGGATAAGCTTGGAACCTGCCAATGATCTCTACTATTAGGTTTTCTTCTCTTTTGGTCTGGTCTGTGGCGGTTATTGCCAACACCACTATTTTTTTGTGTTAGACTGTCTACTTGCTTGCATAAATAGTGGATTTCTTCCTATTAACTAGATGTTTGTTGATAGTTTTCAAGGGCTCATTCTAGTTTTATGTTTTTTTTGGTTAAGGATTTTTGCAGTTATTGGTACTAGTAACCCTTATTGATGTCACTGATGGGTCGTGATCTACGATTGAGGTTGATGGTAACTATAATTGGTCTTCTCCTTTTTGTGGCCTTTTGGATGTAAGATGCATTCCACCCGACTCTGTGGGTTATTCTGATGTGAATGACCTCTTTTAGCCTCGATGTTGTAAGTGGCCAATTGCGGCCTCTTGTTCTCCAAGTGGACTATTTAAGGAAGGTTGTTAATCTGCTAATAGTGTGTCACTTGTGGCCTTGATTTGTAAGATACAATATCCTTGTTAATGTGTTCTTGATTTCTTGACAACCCTTGGGCTATGGTGTTGTAAGGGTTAGCCCCCTTATTTGGCTGCTCATTAATCAGACACAATTATTAAATAATTAATATTAAAATATCATTAGGGTCATGAGGTCGAGAGGTTTCTACTGATAAAGTAATAGTTGATGATGGCAGAAATCAATTATTATAAAATTATTTAATAAATAAATTATATTTTTAAATAATTTCTACAACTCCTTAAAATTAGAAATCAATTTTAAATCATCTAGCTAATGCTCTTTGTTCTTTTTATTTTTCTTAATCCCAAAATAATTTTTGATGATCACATCTTCTCTGGATAATGATTCTATTTTGATGGATTGAGAGGTAGAAGTAATCATTTAAATAGAATAAAATACTTTTTAAATAATTATAAAGTAAAAGAAAATAATTATCAAATACATTTTAATAAGACATAGAGATGTAATTTTAACATATTTTTTTTAGAATTATTTTATTTTTATTATATGCATATAGATGAATTGATTTCTTTTTATTTCTAAAGTTATTTTATAATAATATATTCATTTTATTTATTATGTAAATTTTAGTTTTGCTTTCGAAAAAAGATATTAATTATTTTAATATTTTTGTATATATTTATAGTATACCAATGAGAGAGGACAAAAAGCTTACAGAAGTCATGACAATATTACAACTTTAGTTCATTGTTGATCACCACCTAGTGTCTAGTGACTATTACTGAAACATATTGTGCAATCCATTATATACAAGTATAGGAGCCTCAAAATGTACATAAATCAAAAATTTCAAAAATGATTAACAATTAAATTCCTGATCCATTCTAATCCCAAGCGCTAATAATATTATTGTTGCATTTTGTCTCATCATAGGCAAAGTTACCGAGAGGAGTTTCAATATCGAGATCCACTACAGTATCCCATTGAGTGTGTTGTGGCCTCTCCTTGTTTTCTAGTTTAATATCACATTTGGTGATCTTATTTTTCATAAAGTCATGGATCAAATTAAGTTCCTCTTGATTTAATTTGTTTTTACCATCGGGGAAGAAGTGTGCAGTTTGAATGTCATTTTTGTACACCAACATGACTCCCTCTTTCAACAACGTCATGAACTTGTCTTTAGGGATCTCTACCTACATCATGATCATATAATATGTGAGTTTACCTTTAAACTCATTAATATTCCTTCTTTTGGCGTGAAAAACTTATCATTCCTCTTTTTCCAAAGAAACCACAGTATTTCATAAGTGAAAATAAACCAAAATTTGTTAAGAAAGGGATCAAAGGATTCAATGTAACCAAAAAGGAGTTCAATCAAATAAAAAAATTCATCATGGTTCTAAGTAATAGGCAAACCAAAGAACATGGACCACAAGGCCACAAAAAAATGACAATCAAAAAATAAATGCTCGAAAGTTTCAGCGACTTGGCAAACTTCACATAATCTAGTAGGAAGACCATAAGAAATAAGGATGAAACCAATGAAAAAAAATTCTTAGGCTCAACATGACTATGCCATAAATGGTTAAGATAATCAAGCCATTTGTTGTCTGACCATTTCAAATTCTAGCACTTATTAATTCTCACATACACCTCATTGGACTCAATCAACATATTGTAAATGTTTCTGACTAAGACATCACATAATTTAGTGTCATTCACCAATCTGATGTCCTATACCACATCCTCATCAAACCACCCCATTCCAGGGAAATTATTACCCACTGCATTAATAATCATAGTTTTAAGTTTTCTTTTAAAAATTGGGTAGGTCATACTTTACTTTCAACTGATCCCATGACCCAACCTTGCCACTAAGAATGATATCATCCAAGGTCCTAATTCTAACAATAAATCAATTCTTCATAGAGAATCCTTGTGATAAATCCAAGGGTTTATCATTGAAATTCAAGCCCCACCAAAGAGACATGTTCTTAGCATAGAATGGAGGAGAACTCCCCACTGCATTGCTAGGCAAGATCAAATGCCTCACCTTAGACTAGGCCTTCCAAATTGAAGAAAATACCTTTGATCCAAATGCTTTGATCTCAAACTGACCAAGAAGTATGTCGAACATAGAAATTGACTTCCAAAGTTTTCCCCTTTTAGGCTAAGACAAAGCTAGATTGTTTCTAATTAGATCCTTCCAAGGTTCATTTCCATGCAAATATTTAAATTCCCATTTACAAATGAGTGCAATGCCTTGTAGTTTAAGGTCTTTAAGACCAAGGCCACCCTGACTTTTTGAGAGGTAACGCTAGTTCCATGTCAAAAAATGTCTTTTCTTGTTTCCTTTCCCAACTGGCCAAAGAAAATCTGTAAGGATATTCTCTAGTTTTTGAAAGTGGACATTAGCAAAAATCCAGGCTAAAGAATGATAAATGGCATGTGATGATAATACCTTTTAGACAATTTGAATCTTGCAAGCTAGAGACAACATGTGTGTTTTCCATTTTTCATGTTTCCTCTCAATTTTCTTATGCACCCATTCCCACATGTCCTTAAGGGATGGAGAGACAACAAAAGGAATACCAAGGTATCTGCAATCTTATTAGGGCCTGACCAACCCCAACCCTTTAAGGAAATCCAACTTGGGGGCATATAATCCCACCCAATCACTGTAGACTTGTGTGGAACCACTTTAGAACTAGAATATTGACAAAAAAAACTCCAATCTATAATTCATGTTAACAAAATTTCATTCAAAGAGATCAAAATATAGAGTAGTGCCATCTAAAAATTGAGCATTCAATAATTGATCACCATTAGGTAGTTTAATCCCTTTCAAGGGAGGTTGAATGGAACTATTTTTTGTTAGAGTAATAGTCTATCGGGTTATTAATTAAATCATTATGATCTAATTACTAACTCACCTATTCACTCTAGTTTGCTTTAGCTAACCTTAGGGTTTCCCTTTTAGGGTTTCGTGATTCCTTTTATAAGGATTCACCTCTTAGTTTTTCATTATGGAGTTCTTTTACATCACATTGTAATCTAGAAACATATCATTAATATATTATTTTTTGTTGCATACAATGTCTCCTCTGGCTTTTTGGCCGCCATAGCTATTCTTCTCTCTTCTGTCTTTGCTTCTTTCTTGTGATAGCCTTGCATGCAGGTTTTCTTGGGTGGATTTGTGTTTCTCAAATCTAACATGGTATCAAAGCTTGCTTGCTGCTCACTGTTCTTGTTTTGTTGAAGCGCACCAGACACAGAGGGTTTCAAAAGTTTTTTCAGTATTTTTTATTGGATCTGGGGGGTCTTTGTTTTTTGAGGCACTTTGGACCAAAAATAACCTCATGGTTGCATCCAGAAGGCCCAAAAACCCCAAAATCCATATAAGGCACGTCTGATTTGGACACCGGGGCGTCTGGGAGAAATTTTTTGGCCTTCTAGGGCCGTACGGGCACGATTTTCGAGAAACTTTAAAAAAAAAAATTTATTTTTAAATGATTTTTGGGCGCGTGCAGTATGTTTTAAAAGGTGCCACCACCAGGCTGCCACCGCTCCACCGGGGCTTGGCCACCGCCGGCAGCGCCTCCATCTGCCCTGTGGGTTCCACCACCGCCCCTAGGCTCCGCCGCCCCCGGGGCCCGCTCCGCTGTCACCCGGCCTCCGCACCGCTCTGCTCCCTAGCACACACCTCTCAGCGGCCCCCACCACCCAGCCTTCCTCGCCACTCTGGCCCCTCGCCACCGGCCTCCGCCTCCAACTTCCTTCCACGGTCACCGCCCTGCCGGCCCCGACGGCCATCGGCAACCGGCCCACGCAGCTCCGCCCGGCGCCCATCGCCGCCGCTCCGCCGGGGCCTTTTGATAGCCCCCGCAGGCCTTTAAGCATAGTGGGCGGTCATATGAATGATCGGGGCCTCAGCCCCATCCCCCTGCGTGCGCCATGCACTCGGGGGCCCAATTTTTTTAGCCCCAGGGGCTTATTTCTTGGTTTTTGAGGCTTTTCTGACCCCCCGGGACTGTTTTCGCTCTATCTTGAGCATCCGGGGGTCTTTTTCTGACTTCCATATACCGTCGGAAAGCTCTTTCTAAGAAATTTCCGATGATGGTAGTTAGGGTTTTGAGTTCTGTCATTTTGATAGCATTTTTTTCTGTTGAAGTCTGATGTTTGTTTTTGCCTTTCGGGAGTCATATCTGGCTCATCTGGACTCCATTTTTGGCAAACCAGATATCGTCGAAAAGCTGGTTCAGTGAACTATTTCATTGCAGGGGTCTTTTTTCCATATTTTTCTTCAAGTTTTCTCTCCTCTGAGTTTGGCAGTTTTTGCACTCTAGCGGATTGCTTGGGTTCTACAGGTCCTGGGATCTCTTCTTTTGATTTTTTAGCTCACTCTTCTTTCTGACTTCTGAGCTTGTATACTTATCCACTATTGCATCTTTGTTCTGTAAATGCACTGAGATAAAGTGCCTACTTCTGCATTTCTGGGATTTCGAGCACCTTGTATGGTTTTTGTACTTGCACTCTGTTATAAAGTGCCATAGGGGGTTATGATGATTATGTCATTTTAGGCGCATCCAGCTTTGTCAAGTGAGCATACCTTCCACAACATTAGCCCATGCTATGTGTCGGTGACACCGCCCTTTATCCTATTTTTGTACTTCTATTGCACTGTTGGTGTTCTTGGTTCTTTCTTCTGCAGATGTTTCTGGCATTGCATTTCAGTGTTCCTGTCACCTCTCCCAGTTTAGCATTATGGGGGGGTTCACCTATTGGTTCTATTTCTTCCTGGTTTGATTGATCAGCTCTTCAGACATTGTCTTCTCTACCTGGTCATGCACTTCAGTGGGGGTTCCAGCAGTCTCTTTTGACAGAGTTTTCAGTTACATGCTTCGGAGATGCTTCTTGCTCTTTCTTGTTCCTTTCTCTAGGACATCTTTTCTCTAGATTGAAGGCTTAGTTTCCTTCATTGAGTTTATTTCTTGTACTTGGGTACCTGATCAGGCCTTGTTGCTGGGACCCATCTTTCCTACTTTTTGCAGTAGTTTCCTAGGTTTTGCTTCTCCCTAAGCTTATCTTAAGGGGGGGTGTTAGAGTAATAGTCTATCAGGTTATTAATTAAATCATTATGATCTAATTACTAACTCACCTATTCACTCTAGTTTGCTTTAGCTAACCTTAGGGTTTCCCTTTTAGGGTTTTGTGATTCCTTTTATAAGGATTCACCTCTTAGTTTTTCATTATAGAGTTCTTTTACATCACATTGTAATCTAGAAACATATCATTAATATATTATTTTCTGTTGCATACGATGTCTCCTCTGGCTTTTTGGCCGCCATAGCTATTCTTCTCTCTTCTGTCTTTGCTTCTTTCTTGTGACAGCCTTGCACGCAGGTGTTCTTGGGTGGATTTGTGTTTCTCAAATCTAACATTTTTGAGATATCCCTACCAAATAGATCTTTGGAGAGAAATGATATTGGAGTTTTGTGCATTAATGTCAATGCCAGTGGATGAATCTTGAAATGAGATATTGATCATGTTTAGGGATCTCCCCTAGTCCTTGAAAGGGAACCTCAAAGAGGTGGTCAAAAGGTCATCACCTAACTAGCTTGAAATTAGAAATCTGCAACTTTAATATTGGTGGTTATTGCCTCAAATCTAAAACCTATTGGGAACATAATGCAAGTTGAAGAATCAAGGATCACCCTACCAAATATGAATGCTATGATTTTAATTTCCCTAGAACCAAATGTGGACATTCCCAATAAATTTTTCTTGAATATGGATGATTGTTCTTTTGAATGTGATATTGAATTGTTGGGGAATCTTAATGTTTTTCCTACATAGGGTGTGAATTGAACATAACAAAAAACAAGCCTTTTTGAAGCATTTGGAAAAACCTAACAAAAGCACCCATCTTTTTGCCCCAAATAAAAGCAATACACTCATAAAATAATTGTATAGATGGAAGAATGTTTATATCCAAACAAAGAGAGAAAATAGAAATATTCTTTAATCTTGTATGTTCATTTTTTATAGCCCAAGCCACATATTTGTTAGGAGAAATGGTGATAGTTTTTGTGATAGGTGAAGAAACCTTTCCCATTTCTCATATGATGGTTCCCCCATCTTTGATGAGGCTTCCATCTCTCTATTCCAACTGTTATATCCCCAATAATCCTATGGCTCCCACTTTGGGATCTCTAGCCATTGACAATCCTCCATTGAAAGTTGTGGTTGATGGACACTAAAATTTTCTTAAGTATATTACCTAGGCTTCACAATATGAGATTTTATCTCCTTTCTCACCCATAGGGGGATTAGTAAGCTTAGAATGATCAATTATACACTTTCTAGTTAACCACATCATCTCCCACATTAATGTCTCCCATGGGTCGGCCTAACCTAGGGAGTCTAACAAAAGACCAAAATAAATGCCCAGACAATAGGATGAGGGAGGTTTGATATTAGGGTTACAAACTAAATCTTGTGAAGTACAAAGCATCCAAAATAATAACACAACAAACACAAGAAGAACAAAATAAGCAATCAAGCAAAAAGAGGAATGAAAATGAGACACATAGGCACAAAAGGGATCAAGATGCAGGCAAGAACGAGAGCATAGCTCCAAGGAAGGCAATGGCAGAAAACCAAAGACCTCCTCAGAGAATTTTATTTCATTTTATTGAAAAATGTAATAAATATTATATGTTTATATGTTGTCTTTTAATAGTTTTTTTTAGGAATTAAATTATATTTTAATTTTTTTATTTCTTTTATTAAAAAAAAAGTCTTTAAATAAACAACAACAAAATAAGGGTGTTGTCCCTTACATAGGATTAGCCCATAGGGAATGACTATTATCAAAGGTCGTTAATATTACTTATTGCATTAACAATGATACAAATTCCAAAGGAGTGTACAAAAGAAGAAACAATAGATTAACACTAAGGTGATTAACAATAACAACAAGAGTGATTAACAAAAAAATAGACAGTTGGTTCAGAAGTTCCCAAGAAAACTAGTTGTGGTTAGGGCTTTCGTGACCATGGTGAGGGTTGTTGAAAACCCCAAACTTCCATAAGAAAATTGAAGAGCTCCTAGTCTTATCCCCCTTGTTACTACCAATAAACCTTTGTTATAAGAGGCGGGGAAAATAATGTTAATAAATGTCAATAAATAAATAAATAAGTGCTAATAAATAAATATTTTTTATTAATTTAGTGCTAATTAATTTTAAAAATAAATGTTAATTTCAATTAGTTTTTATCTTTTATAATTATAACATGAGATGTTTCCTCCTTGCTATTGCAGGTTATACCTCTTAATCTAATGAGATGAAATGGTGAAATTTCTATAACAATGATAATTATGATTTATCTTTTTAGCATTTTGATGGAATGAGTTAATATAATACATTATGATAATTGATGAATTTTTTAATTGATTTTTTTTTAAATTTATTCCAATCTTTATTTATGCTTTCATATGCGCTTTGTTTATTTTGATATTATTTAAACTTTAATTATACTTCAATTTATAGATTTATTTTATTATTAATTTAGATTTATATTTAGATTTTATTATTAATGTTAATAAATGTCAATAAATAAATGCTAATAAATAAATATTTTTGATTAATTTAGTGCTAATTAATTTAAAAAATAAATGTTAATTCCAATTAGTTTTTATCTTTTATAATTATAACATGAGATGTTTCCTCCTTGCTATTGTAGGTTATACCTCTTAATCTAATGAGATGAAATGGTGAAATTTCTATAACAATGATAATTATGATTTATCTTTTTAGCATTTTGATGGAATGAGTTAATATAATACATTATGATAATTGATGAATTTTTTAATTGATTTTTTAAAAAAATTTATTCCAATCTTTATTTATGCTTTCATATGCGCTTTGTTTATTTTGATATTATTTAAACTTTAATTATACTTCAATTTATAAATTTATTTTATTATTAATTTAGATTTATATTTTTATATTATAGGTAAATCTCACCGTTGGTTTGGTTTGAAGCACTCGAGATCATAAGTGCCTCAAATTGTATAAGAAAACATGGGATTTCAAATATGAATTGATAGTCCAACACACAACCCATATGGTGTGAATGACCTTTCACCTCATCAAAATTTGATGGGATTTCAGAATCAAGCCACAAGACCTTCCTTATCTTCATTTTATATTTTATAACCATCTTTTATGTGTATACACTTCATCACCTTTTTAAAACTAGTGTTTTATGCTTGAAGTTATGAAATCACTTCTGTTTTTTTGAGTCAAAATACCTTGACAATTGCTCAATCACTTTGGGAACTCTAAAATTTTCTTTTATGATTCCTTATTGGTAACACATGACTTACAATAAATATATTTCATGTGTGATTTCTTTGATTGCACTATTTTTATAGTAATATTAGATTTTACCACACATAGCTACAATATCAAACATGGCTACCAACTCCAAGGAGGAAATATCTAAAGTTTACTTTCACATAGGCTTCTAACAATAAGAGTTTTCTACAACCTCTAGGATTTTTATTTTGTAACTTCCACACTCCAAAACTAATCATTACAATGGAATTTCATCTAATAATTTTCTTCCTCCAACACTGTTTGAGGTTTTTTAGTATTCCCTCCACCAATAAGAACCTTTATAGCCAAGAGAAGAAATAAAATAAACAAGCTAGAATAGTGAAGACATACATATAATAACATCTACACAATCTCAATATCTTCAGTTATTCACATCCCAGGCATGAGATTAATATAAATGTTGGAATAACTATGGAAAGTTGGGACTGGGAGGGGAGGGGTGAATCAACACCACTAAAACTTGTAATCCTTTTAGTCATGTTTACTGATTACCAAATTCAATAACTTGAAATGAAGATAATGAAAATCTCATAAAACATATCATAAAAAGATTCAAGCAATAGAACTCATAACACCATGATTTGGTAACGCAGAAATCCTTGGTTAGAGGACAAAACTGTGGTGGGGATGACACCCACAACCTTCACTAACTGCAGTATAAACGGTGCTTGGTTAGAGCTTATAATGTTTATCCATTTTGATATCTTTACTTGGTTAAGAGTATACAAAGACTTGTTAGGTCTACGCGGTTAAAGGATTTTACAATCTCTACACTTAGAGATGTACCATGTTAAAGGATTTACAAATATAAGATCAGTTAAGATCTACCCAGTATTGGGATTTACATCTCTCAATACAATAGTATCAACAACTCAACAATGTCTACTTTATTGTATCAAAAACAACTGTTGATCAGACTCTATGTGCTCTAAAATGTGTTACCTCAATCTCAAACTATAACACTGCTCTTGCTCTGCTCTATTTTTGCTGACTCATTGCTCGATGATCTCTATTCTACTCATATTCTAACTCCTTCAAATAACTTCAGAAACTTGTTATCATTCATCAACAACAACAACTATCATCTTTTCTCTCTTTTTGACTCTCTTGTTCATCCAATAAATAGATGAGTGTTTCCCTCTTAATCTTATGCGTTAGGTACACTATGAATTGTTCTAAATTGTTAGATTTCTTTTATTCTTGGTGACTATGTCACTTTTACCTTGGTACTTGGTGTTTTTATTAGAAATAAAAAAAATTTAATTAACAAACTATTCTATGTGCATTGTAGAATCACAATTAATTCTCTTACAATTCATTAAATGTGTCATTATCACATTTAGGATCAATTAAGTAACTCGGTAGAGTAACTTCTCTTTCCTTGGTTAAATGATCTTTAGTACATGATAACTGTCAACTCGGTGTATTTCATATGTACTTGGTGTAGTGTAATGTTCGGTAACTGTAGACTCTTGGTGTAGTGTCTTTTAGCTCTTTTGTGTGCTTTACCGACTTTACTAACTTACTCGGTGTGCATTACCGACTAGTTAAATATTTGGCTTTCTCCCTTTTACCGATTGATTCTTTTGACTCATACAACTTTGAATTAACTAATGACAAAAAAATATCTTATAGAGATAACAATAAATACATTTATTATCATTTAGAATAATCTATTTCATCTAATAGAATAGATGAGTTAGATAGATAGAAATATTCACTGTTCTAGAATTATAATCTTTTAGCTACAAGATCAAAATTTAATGTAGGAAGTAAGTTTGTTACTTTAAGTAGATTATTTTATTGTAAGCTTGTATTTTAAACACTAGCAAATTGAATTAGTTTGCAACAAAGAATTCATCATAGTTATTCTTTATTTTAAACTATGGCAACACAAAAATCCAAGGTAATCATAGTTTATCATTTCATTATTTTCTTGTAGGTGTTAAAAATAGATAAAACCAAAACAAAGACTTTGTTTTCAAGTATTTAGATTTGATTAATTTGTGAGATATACAAATATAAAATAGAAAAGATAGAGAATAATCATAAATTCTTTGATTTTATAGTTTTCCTTTCAACACTAGTTTAGTTTTCAATATTTATTTTATCAACTTTCAATTAAATAAAATTGTGAAATTAAAACTAAGAAAACATTCACACAACAACTTTGGACCTCTAACATTCAAGCCAAAGGCTCTATATTTATCTTTCGATTAATAAATTGAAAAATAGTTAAACTCAAACAATAAAACCTTCCATAAACACAAATCCTCAATAAATCAAGATGAAAGTCAAATAATTTGAATCCATGTTCCTACTAGATATGCACTTATATTCTCTCCATCTCAATAACATTGAATATTTTGCATGCTTGTATCTTGGGATCAAAGAATATTAAGTAGAATACATGTGAAATCAGGGAAAATTTATATTGAATACACCTCAAGACTGGGGGTGAATTAGTCTTGAACTAAACTCATTAAATTTTAATCCAAATCCATAGTAAATTAATCCTTATTATGAGTAGCAGGATAAAGAAGATAAATCAATGAACACTATCCACAAGAGAACACTAGGTTTACATTAAAAATCCAAGAAGGGAAAAACCATGGTGCAAGTTATCTCATAATATAGGAAATAAATATTACAATGTTTGTTTTAGACTCACTTCCAAGGAAGCGCACTACTCCCTAAACTTGCAGGGTAAGACACACTACCCTAGGGAAAGATACAAAAGGACTTACAAACTGAGACACACTACCTCATGGAAAGATACATGACTTGCAAGGAAGACACACTATCTTTGAGCAATGTACATGAACATATGAATCATGATAAAAAATCCTTCAACACATTGCATCAAGCAAATATCCAAATATGGAGATGTCCTTGACATTCTTCCTCAAGCAACCAACTTCATAATGTCGTCATCACTCACAATCTCTTCTAAAAATATAGAACTTATTATTTTATTTTATTTAATATGATCCCTACACTCTTGCATGCTTTCATCATCAATTTGATCTTCTCTATATATACCCATTATAAATGTCAACTATTTCAACCAATGTAGAGGACAAACATAGGTCATATCAAGTTAGATACCAAAATATAAATATAGTAAAGACAATACAATTAAGGAGATCGATAGGACATGCAAATATATTAACACATATTTCACTACTTTGAAAATATTTCACATGCTATCACATATCTTCCAAGATCAAAACAATGTAACATGTAGATACACCAAGCAATACATCACTAATCAGCCCAAAATATTTCTTCCAAATAAATACTCTAGATGTGAATCCCAAAAATCCTAATTATGATCCAAAAAAATGAAAAAAAATCTTCAAGGCAAGAGAAGACACCCAAGAAATCATCAGAAGTTGAAGAACAACTTATGTTGATTGAATCAGAGTAGCTACCTTGAAACACATATTCCAGATACAATACATCAGCAACCAAATCACCTAGCAACATGCAAAGAATACCAATAATTTCCTTGAACAACCAATTGATTCTCAAATCCTTCTTTCTTCATCTTAGTTCAAGGTCAAATTGATATGACATATTTGATAAAATCACTTCATTCTGGAGAGTCAATCACACACAGATAATCACTATCACAACTTTTAGACAACACCATCTTCTAAAAATTCAACGAAGACACAACAAAAATGTTATAAACATGTCCTTTAAACTACAAAACTTGAAAAATAAATGTGGAGAAACATAGAACATTTTCCAAACCAACTCTGACAGATAACCAAACTATCAGCCAAATTCAAACCCAACCATATCACCTGCAACACCAAGGACATGAAATTATATGAAATTCCCATTGTTCTCAAAACTACAAAACTGAATTATCCAACATGGAGGAATATAGAGAATTCTTCCAAACTATCTACAACATACTCTTTTTCTCTATTTGCAACATACTCTTCTATAATATTTCATTTATATACTTGGTTTGTGAAATAAAGATACCATTGTCTAATTGAGAAACTTGTAATCAAAGAAAGAAGGATAAATCACCAATCATTGACATATCAAATTCCTCTTGAATTTATACTAAAAAATTCAAAAATGCACCATAATCTCCACCAAAGATGATATCATCAACATATACAACAACTATCAATAACTTATCTTTCTCATCCTTGAAATACATATTGTTATCAATGATACCTTTCTTGAAACCTTGTTGAAGTACATATTTTTCCAACCTTGCATACCAAGCTCCAGGGACTTGTTTGAGACCATACTATGTATTATTGAGTTTTCACACATTTTTGGCTCTTCTATCAACTAAAAACCATTAAGCTACTTAATATACACTTCTTTAATGAAATCCCTCTTCAGAAACACTGACTTGACATCCATCTAATTTACCTTAAAATTCTTATCAGTTGTGAAGGCAAGAAACATATTAATTTCTTCCATCCTAGCCACTGAAGAAAAAATATCCTTAAAATTAATAAATTCCACTTGAGAGTATCCTTTAGAGACCAACATGGCTTTATTCCTTGTCACTTCTCCATTTTAATTTATCTTTTTGCAAACCACCCACTTAGTTCCAATACTAGTTTTATCTTCTAACCTAGGGACAAGCTCCCATGTCTAATTTTGATCATGTTCTTCTTTGATTTCATTCTACTATTTTTCATCCTTACTAGTGCATCTTGTGGTACCCTCCCATTTGATTTATGCTTTGTGATCTTTGGGGTGTAGATCTTTATCTGACATAATCTAGTTTGGGTGTTGTTATGAATACTTTAGGTAATTTTATGTGTAAATTTTATGTTGGATGGATATATGTTGTTTGATTATGTCAGGCCATGAGGTACTAATATCCTCTCGATGTTATGGATTATGCAGATGTATTAGCTAATTATTTATTATTATTTGATTTGGACCTTGTGTATTCTTACCATGTGACTGTACTCAAGCTATTATTTGGTGTTTTTATATTATGTAGTGTGACTACAATTATGTTGATTGGGTTGGGTAGTTCCATTGCCATTGTAAACAATGGATTTTACTTATATTTCATTTCTGATCATTGTTGCATTATATCTCTTTAATGATGTCATATTTCATCAGCATGTATATTGTTGGAATGACTAATGGAAAGTTGGGACTGAGAGGGGAGGGGTGAATTAGTACCACTAAATTTTTTAACCACAATTACTATTTAAACCATAAACTATTTCTTGTTGATTACCGAGTTCATAACTTTGAAATAAAAGTAATGTAATACTTATAAAACCTTAACATCAAAAAATTAAACAATTGAGCTCATAACACCATGATTTTGGTAACACATAAATCCTTGGTTAGAGGATAAAAATTGCGGTGGGGATGACACACACAACCTTCACTAATTGTAGTATAAAGGGTGCTCAGTTAGAGCTACAAAGTTTATCTATTTTTGATATCTTTGTTAGAATTAATTTAGAATAACTGAGAGGGGGGGGTGGCATAAGTCGACAATATAAGTATGCAGTTTATTGTTCAAATGAAATAAGCTTGCAGAAACTTAACAGTAAAACACAATATAAACATTCACATAAGTTGACACCAGTATTTAATGTGGAAACCCAATTTGGAAAAAACCACCAATAACATGCTATCAAGTTTTCACTCTTCTAAAGTGATGCCCTGTTAAGAGCCAACCCTGTTAAAGGTTACAAAACACATTACTAAATGTGACCTAGTTAAAGGATTTAATCACCTTGTCAGGAGTGGCCTTGTTAGAGGACTTAGAACATTCCAATCTGAATGTCACCTTGATCAAAGGATTTATACAATGACTGTTAGGTCAACCTGGTTAAAGGATTTCAACTGATACAATGGTTAGAAAGTAATCAACAGGTTTGATCTGATTCATACAACTTACTTTACAATCCAGATCCAATTCATCTCTAATTCTAAGTCAATGAGTGGCCTCCATTCTCATCTCAAACTCCAGATCTGCTTGGGAATTCGTCAAGCAGTCTCTCTCTACTTCTCTACTCATCCTTCTTTGCTTAGATCTTTCCAATCAGTCAATTAACCATGCAATCCTCTTGCATACTCTACATACACAGCTATCTTCACTCATTCCATGAATAACCCCTTGAGGTTATCATATACCTCTCCATCTAGGTCAGATACATCTTTTGTTGCTTAATCAAGATCATAGATCTTAGGTTAGGTCAGATCCAACAGATCTTTCCATCATTGCATTTAATTTATTTCTCCAATATAATCACCAATTAAATATTTGATCCAAGTATTAATTATGATTACTCGTGCATTTACATAGTGTAGATCAAACGTGCTTATCCTTAATTAACTTTACATATCCCAATAAAATCAACTATGTCAGCCAAAGATCTTAAATCTCATCAATCATCAAAATACTGTTGCTCGGCCGACACAAAACTTGCTTAGAAATTTACTAATGCTTGGCACATACAGGAAAATATGCTCGACACACACTGGTGCTTGTCCGACACAAAACTTGCTTGGCATAAACTGTTCTTAGTAAACTGTTAGTGAAAGACAAACAACATATCACTTTGCCAATGTGCCAACTGATAAAGTACCCTTTGTAATTCCTCATAAATCAACCATTCTTCTTGGTCTTCTTATTAAATCTCCTCCATCAATCAATAGATATGGTACTCAAATAGATAGCAATAGTTTCACCAATTAAGGTTTGACATCAATGACAAAACAATAATTGTTTCCATTGTAGCTTTCCAAACAATATTTCCAACAATCTCCCTCTTTTGCATTGATGGCAACACAAACTATAAAACAATAATATTACAAACATTGTTACCATACAATCCAAAAAGTGCCTGTGTTCCTTGTATGAACAAATTTTCAATAATGTCTTTAGCTTCAATCTGATTCTCATCTGTAAAATATTACTCCCTCTGTGTCTGTAATCACACTGATATCTTTTTGTTTCTATTCATCAATCTCTTTTTCTCTAAGTAGTAAAATCTCTCTGTATCTTTCTTAGTATAATTCTCCCTCTTTCAGTAAACTTCTCCCTATTTGACAACAATGCCAAAGACATTGACATCTTCATCATGTAGATTCTTCTATTCTAAAATTTGTATCATGCTATTCCTGTCATCTTGCTTACGACTGATCCACTTTTCTATCTTAGTCTATATTTCACAACTTTAGGCAGCATCCTAAAGTGTGACTGTCTATGCATCAACGTGAAAAATATTCTGAATATAACATTTGATGCAACAGTACCATTCTGAACTAATTAGCTTCAGTTAGGGGAATCACCCCCAATTTACCTCACAGATACTCATGAGCATCCTTGGGTAGTGCCTTTGTAAATATGTCTACTAACTATTCCTTAGTGCTTACATATTACAGTCTCACTTCCTTCTTCTGAACTAGCTCCCTCAAGTAATGATACTTGATAGCTATATGCTTAGTCTTAGAGTGCATTACATGGTTCTTTGAAATATTAATGGCACTCATGTTATCACAATATATAACAACTGGTTCTGTGATCTCTTCTTTCATACCTTTCAGTAGTATCTTCAACCATACGATATTAGAGAAATTAACTGCTTCTACCACATACTTGGCTTCAACTGTAGATTGTGAGGTGCAGTTCTATTTCTTGCTTGTCCATGAAACTAATCTTTTTCCCAAAAGAAATGCTCCTCCTGGGGTGCTTTTTCTGTTATCTACATTTCTAGCCCAATCAGAATCAGTATAGACTCTGAGTTCAAATTTCTCATTCCTTCTGTAATACAAACCATAGTCATCTATTCCTTTCAAGTATCTCAAAATCCTTTTTACTGCCATCATATGAGTTTCTTTGGGATTGGTAGAAAATCTAGCAACAATACCAACAACTAATGCAATATTAGGTCTACTGTGTACAACATATTGCAATTTTCCAATCATTGATCTGTACAGTATTTGGTTTACTTCTTTTGTCTCATCATTTTTGGTTAACTTCTGTCCAATAGCCATGGGTGTACTCACTGGTTTTGAATCTTCTATTCCAAAAAATTTTAGTATCTCTTTGACATATTTTGATTGAGTAATATAGATACCATTCTTCATCTGATATATTTGTAAGCCAACAAATTTTTTTATCTCACCAAACATAGACATCTCAAATTCAGTTTGCATCTCCTTTGCAAATGCTTGGCATAACATATCTTGTCCACAAAAGATAATGTCATCAACAAAAATTTCAGCTAATAAAGTACCTTTACTTTTCTCTGTCTTCAAATATAGATTGTTGTTGTCATTTGTTCTTGCAAATCCAATCTTCATCAGATAGTTGTGCAATATTTCATACCATGCTCTAGGTGCTTGCTTCAGTCCATATAGTGCTTTGTGTATCTTGCAAACCATATTCCTTTTTCTCGGGTCTACAAATCCATCAGCTTGTTCAATGTAGACTTCCTCTTCTAATATTCCATTTATAAATGCTGACTTCACATCCATTTGATAGACTTTAAATCCTTTATAGGCTGCATATGCAAGTAAGGTTCTAACACCTTCCAATCTTGCAACTGGGGTGAATGTTTCTCCATAATCAATTCCTTCCTCTTGTGCA
>MU228154.1:8066842-8080088 GCA_018584345.1 Thuja plicata | reverse complement strand
TACCAATTGTTAGAATGAATTTAGAATAAATGAGAGGGGGGGGGGGGTGAATCAGTTATCCATAGGTCTAAATGTGCCCATTTAAAATTTTATACCAAATTAAACAACTTAGATCTGCTCGGCAATGATAGCATAAGTCAACAATATAAGTATGCAGTTTATTGTTCAATTGAAATAAGCTTGCAGAAACTTAATAGTAAAACACAATATAAACATTCACACAAGTTGACACTAGTATTCAATGTGGAAACCCAATTTGGGAAAAACCACCAATAACATGTTATCAATTTTTACTCTTCAAAAGTGATGCTCTGTTAAGAGCCAACCCTGTTAAAGGTTACAAAACACATTGCTAAATGTGACCTAGTTAAAGGATTTAATCACCCTGTCAGGAGTGCCCTTGTTAGAGGACTTAGAACATTCCAATCTGAATGTCACCTTGCTCAAAGGATTTATACAATGACTGTTAGGTCAACTTGGTTAAAGGATTTCAATTGATACAATGGTTAGAAAGTAATCAACAGGTTTGATCTTATTCATACAACTTACTTTGCAATCCAAATCCAATTAAGCTCTAATGCTAATTCACTGAGTGGCCTCCATTCTCATCTCAAAATCTAGATTTGCTTGGGAATTTGTCAAGCAATCTCTCTCTGCTTCTCTGCTTAGCCTTCTTTTCTTAGATCTTTCCAATCAGTCAATTAACCATGCAATCCTCTTGCATACTCTACATACATAGCTATCTTTGCTCATTCCATGAATAACCCCTTGAGGTTATCATATACCTCTCCATCTAGGTCAGATACATCTTTTGCTACTTAACCAAGATCATAGATATTAGGTTAGGTCAGATCCAACGGATCTTTCCATCATTACATTTAATTTATTTCTCCAATACAATCACCAATTAAATATTTGAACCAAGCATTCATTACGGTTACCCGTGCATTTACATAGTGTAGATCAAACGTGCTTATCCTTAATTAAATTTACATATCCCAATAAAATCAACTATGTCAGCCAGAGATCTTAAATCTCATCAATCATCAAAATACTACTGCTCGACTAACACAAAACTTGCTTGGAAATTAACTGACGCTTGACACATATAGGAAAATATGCTCGACACACACTGGTGCTCAGCCGACACAAAACTTTCTCGACATAAACTGTTCTCAGTAAACTTTCAGTGAAAGATAAATAAAATATCACTTTGCCAGTGTGCCAACTGATAAAGTACCCTTTGTAATTCCTCATAACTCAACCATTCTTCTTGGTCTTCTTGTTAAATCTCCTCCATCAATCAATAGATATGGTACTCAAACAGGTAGCAATAGTCTCACCAGTTAAGGTTTGACATCAATGACAAAATAATAATTGTTTCCATTGTAGCTTTCCAAACAATATTTCCAGCAGTCTTACCCAATTAAGACTATTTATAAGACTTGATAGGTCTACCTGGTTAAAGGATATTTACAAACTCTACACTTAGAGATGTACCCTATTAAAGGATTTACAAATATAAGATCGGTTAAGATATACCCAGTATTGTGATTTAAAGCTGTCAATAGAATAGTACCAATAACTTAACAATGTCTGTAAAAATGTATCAAATGTAAATATTGTTTAGAATCTATGTGCTCTGATATGTATTACGTCAATTCCCAAATTATAACACTATTCTATTCTGCTCTGTTGTAGCTGAATTTTTGCTCTGTGCTCTCTATTCTTCAATAACTCCTTTAACATCAATAACAATAACATCTCTATGTGCTCCTTCTCTATATATCCTCATGTGTCTCTTACACATACAAAATACATCCAAGATATAGATGAGTTTTACCTCTTAATCTCATGCATTAGGTGCACTATAAATTTCTCTTATCCGTTAGATCTTCTTTCCAGCTCGGTGACCATGTCACTTTTACTTCGGTACTTGTTGTTTTTCTTGGAAATGAAAAACTTTCATTTTTTCATTTAATCTCTGCCTTAGATCTTCATTCTAATTTATTTGAATCGTTGATCATGTAAAAAACTGTTATAAATACATTTCTACATGTAATTAATGCTCTAACAATCATTAAATATGATCTAATCATGTTTTTGATTAACTGTATAACTTGGTTAAATAACTCCACAATACTCAGTTAAGTGTTCTTCATCACTCGGTGTAATATCAACTTGGTGTACTACATGTGCTCAGTGTAGTGTGTCACTTGGTAACTATAGGCGCTTGGTGCACTGTCAACTCTGTGCTTTACCGACTAGCTCGGTATGCACTACCGACTTGTCTTAACCTTTTCTTTCTCCATTTACCGATTGATTCACCTTGACTCTATGACTTTGTCTAAACTATTGACAAAAAAATATCTTAAAGAGATAACAATCCCCCCCTTTGGCATTAGTTGGGCATTTTTGACAAAAACTTCAAAGTCATTAAAATTAGTAACTCCCCCTCAGATGTTACTCTCTATACATTTTTTTTCATTTTGTACACACACACACACACACACACACACACACACACACACACACACATTTTTCAAGTATATCTATCTCCCTTTTTTGTTTTCTGAATAAGTAAGATATCTATCCTTCTTTATCTCCCTTTATTTTGACTAAGATATCTATCCCCCTTTCTTGACAAAAAAGTGCCAAAAAGTAAAACTTATTAACTAAAAAGATGTTTATACCTTTGTTCAATGCTTGAAAGTATAGTCTCCCATGTATCTTAGATATTCTAAAGTATAACAATGTATTCTGTAATATCTTCACATAAGCCAACTATGGTGTCTAGTGAACTTATATCTAGAAAACTTGCTAGTTCTATGGCTTTCTTCAAGTGTATCTATATTGATTGGATATGGGGAATAAAAAATGCTTGCAATTCAACCAATTCCAATCTCATCTTATCCTCCTCTTGGCTCAATGAGATTTGAACTCCCATGAGTTCTTGTATCTTTGAGTAGTAAGTCTGGAATTATCTAGGCTCGGTAGATAGTTGCTTAAGCTGCTCATTCAACTCTTTCTCAATATTTTCTTCCTTCTTCTTGATTTCAATAGTAAAGTTTGAAAGAATAAATTTTTTTTGAAACAATAAAATGATGGATGTCAGTTTCTTTTCAACTTCATAACATAACTCAGAAAGAGTTAAATTCTCTATGTCAATATCTTTCAATAAGTCTTCCATCAATTTCTTCTCCATTCTCTCCTTGTGAATCTTCAACATATACTCTGTCATATCCATGTTTGGTTCTTTGATCTATTGGGCTAAATCACCAACTTGGTTCAGTAGGGGTTTAAATTCATCAATAATTACTTCAGGAACAATGTCCTGGAATATGTCCTTCACATGCTCAAGTATATTTACCTTTTTATTCTTCGCAATTAACTTCTCATGTTAAGATTTTTGAGCTACAATCTCAGCATAAATAGCTAATTATTTAGGCTTCATTGCATTAGGGTCTCCTTTCGGTATTATGATTACCTTTCTCAAATCAATAATTTTCTTTCTCTTTTTTCTCTTCTTCTTCTCAATCAGTCTGCTCTCTCCAGTAAAGCATTTGGAACATGATGCCTTAGTTGCATCAAGTGACTCAGTATGGGTACTAGCTATGCTCTCTTTTCCTTTTACTTCTTCTTTCTATTCACATTTTTGTTTCTCCTCATTATTTTCTTTAAGATTTGATTCCTTCTACATTTCACTTTTAGTACTTGTTGGCTTATGTATATTCTGATCTATTGTTGTTTTAGTATCTTTCTTCTGACCATCAGTGCTGGTTGGGGGTTCCAACTTGGTTTTCTTTCCTTGTTCTATATTGGTGGCCTTAAGTTGTCTATCCTTATCTTTATTGGTATCAAATGGTGTCTGGGTTGCCATGTCTGGTGTATCCAGTACAAACTTAGTATTAATAGTATCATCAATTGTGTAGCCTTGTACTTGTGTCATGATCAAATATTTTTTCATCAAAGATGCATTATCAATATCCATACACTCGATATCTATCATTTGTGTATCCATGAAATCTTCATCCTTTGATAGCTCTTTTACATGGTATTCTTCCTCAAGTATATCTTCAATGATAACCTCTACATTGTTAGTAGTTAGATCAATATGATCTATTTTCTTTGTGCTTCCCTTTATTTGATTAGCAATGTTTGCTTCTTGTTCCTTCTCTACTTCATGATACTCGGTATCATCTATATGAAATATATCCTTCCATTTTGTAGATGTATCCTTATTCACTAATTGTATGTATCCATTCATTATCCTAAGGGCTCTCCCCTTGACTAGAAATATGTTTGAATGTTTCTTTAATGCTTCATGAATCTCAAATGATGCAAGGTCGATAATAGTGTGTACAAGAGATCTCTCTCTCATTTCCTTTTCTGTATTTAGTTCATACTTCCATCTTGCATCTATCTCGTTGTATAGTTCCTCTGGTAGCTTGTCTGTAAGATCTATAGGTGTCACTCTCTATCTCATTAAAGTTACAACAACATCTTCTTCAATCTTTTTCTTATCTTCTTCACTCCTCTTCTGATATTTTAGTTTCCTAAAACCTCCAAATCCTCTTTATTTCTTTAATCCATCCAGAAAATCATCAAGACTTTGTGGAACTTGTGAGATATAAAAAATTGGTATAGATTTATTAGGCTCAATAGACTCTGTTTCACTCTCATTACCAAGTAGTAATATTCTCCTTATTTTAGCAGGTTATTTCTTGCCTCTGGTTCTCTCATGAGGCTTTCCTTTCAATTGAACTACCTCTACAACTTTCTTCTCTTTTGGTTGTACTGAAGATCTAGTGTTCTTTCCAGTTCCTTTCTTGCCCGGTGATGCTAATTGTAGATTTTCATTTTCAACTACTAAAATTGCTTTTTTATTCACATTGTTCTCATCTAGTGTATCATCAAATCCAAGAGTTTTTGATAAAGCATCAATGATTTTACTTGCTTTCCTTATTGACCTAAGTACCAAAATACCTTGCTTGATTTTATCTTTGACTTCCTCATAAGTGCCATACCTTTTATCATTAGGATCTATTAGTTTAGCTAATAAAGATTCTATCTTTTTTGATACAAATATCTATATCCATCTCATATCTTAGCGATTGAATCCATTCAACTCTCAGTTCTATAGCCTTATTATACAAACATAAGTATCAACCTCAAAACAAATGTTATCCTGATACTTAGCAATTAGTTGAGGTGGAACTTTGTATCTCTTATGCATTCTAGCTTGGAACTTTAAAAAGAAATGAGACATGATTTCATGAAAGTTGTCTCCTAGACTCTGTATATACTCATGTATTTGATAAATAACTGGCCTATCAGTTTTCCATACTACATCTCCAATGGAGGGAAATGAATTCTGGTAGTAAAATAAAATACATACCAACAGTGAGCCAAATTTCAATGTGTTGGTCTTTTCCTTCCTAATTGTGTTCATGTTGTCATATATCTTCTTCAACAAAACTTCACAGAGATCTATCTGAAGTCCTTTCTTTACTATCTTATATGTCAGGTCTACTGCTCCACATGATACACTATCCACTCAAGATGAGTGAAACACTTGATAAGATATGATGTTGCATTCATACCTTAACTTGGGATCTACAACATTAGATATTCTCATTCCTCTGCCATTCTATTGTGCCTTTGTTAACTTGGTGAGCTTACCCTTGTCAATTTTATTTATTGCCTTTGGTCGGTCTCCAATAGGAAATCTAGTGATAATGTGCAAAAAATCCTTATATATCTTGATCGGTTCATCCAACCACATAAACTAGTCATGTACTTGGCTGAGTACCATCCTCACCCATTTGGGCTTGAACTCCCTTGGTAGATGAATTACATGCGTCAATCCTTTCATCTCTAGATGTGTGTGCTCATCCTTTAATTTCTCATTCACGCACAACTTATTGAATGAAGCATCAATCTCAACTTCACACAGATCTTTGATCTTGCAGTGAATAAATGTGTGGATGTCTTCAATCAACAAAACTCATAGCGGTATTGAAGATAATTCTCTCGTCATATCAATTTCTATGGCTATAGATGGGGGAAACTTGCATTTAGGGTTTACAGGTTCAACACTCTTCACTAATACTAGTCTTTGCATCCTTGGTGCCATGATAATCTCCAAATGTATCTAAATAACAAACTAGGGCATGCTTGATAAAATACAACTTTGAAAACATAACTTGGTAAACCAGATATCTCAGAAATATCACTCAATGATCTTGTAAAGATTCAGAAATACCTCATAATCTCTTTGAATGCTTGATGAAGTGATCGCTCTACAATGTGCTCAAATGCTCTTCAAAAATGTTAGGTTTAAAATGAATAACATATTTACCTATTTATATCTTTTCCTTGATTAGGGTTTCCAACGGCTCTAATTATTTGAATTAAATGCACTTGTCGAGTCCCTTTTTACCTTTATCTGATAACATAGTCACTTTGTTTAATAGACTAAACAAAATAACCATACATTACAACTCTAAACCAAAATTTCCACAATTTATCCAAATACATCTTAATATGTTGATATGGATCTTAACTCTATTGCTTAGGATCTGATGTAAGATTTATAATAAGCATACAGTTCCTACATACCTCTCATCAATTAGGTGGAGCTCGGTGCACCAAACTTGGTAGAGATGGTGTCATCTATAGTTCCAAGTGAATTTCCACCTTCCTGAGTCTTTCTCCTCCATGTTTTATTCATTTGTTCTCTTATTTATTCAATAGTAGATGGTGCACTCTTTCTAGATTCATCCTCAGTCAGTGCATCTCCTCGGTATTTGTAGTTACTTGCAAGGTGTCCTACCCTATTACAATGGAAACATGTCATGTCAGGGTTCCTCCATGGCATCCTGTTAAACCTTCCATGCATCAATATGAAATTTGCAACAATGTGTCAATATCTTCCACAAGATAAGAATAAAATCCTTGTATATAATCACATTGTATAGATGTTCCTTCTTGGTTAGTATTTTCATTATTTCGGTCGGGCATCCACTTATCATTTCTTTTCTTTAATCTACATTCTTTAGTCTTGTGATCATACTTTTTTAAATTCTTGCAGTATCCATCAAACTTAGGTTTCCTTATGTTGTTATCAAATTTGGTTCTACACTCAAAAGCTTTATGTCCATACTTATTACATCTAAAATAATAACCATCAAATTTAGGTGTGCTCGTTAATTTACCTTTCCTGCTTCTGCAAACATTAGCAGTGTGTCCAGGCTTCCCACAATAATTATAGCTTGGCTTCTTTTGTTTCGGTGGGGGTGCAATACCTTGATCTTTTTGTGCATTAGATGATTCTCCTTTCTCAGTATTGTTGTTCTCATTGAATCCAATTCATGATCTTTCATTTGGTTTCTTATGATTCTTAACCTGTTTGTCCAGTGATTTTAGTACATCTTAATTTATTCTCAGTATTTCATTTTCATCCTTCTTAGCTTTCAATATTTTATCCATTCTTTCAATTTCATCTTTCAGTGCTTGATTCTCAAAATCCTTTTGGGTACAATCTTGATTTTCATTTAGAAGTCAGTCTATCATATTGTAGTGAACTTGGGTCATCCTTAAGATTTCATAATATTTCTCAGTTAACCCAATTTCAACTTGTCTCTTGTCATCTTCTACAATTCTCTTTTCATCCTCAGTTGCTCTTTTACCTTCAATCAATTTGGTCATTGTTAAGCTATTAGCATCAAGATCTTTCTTCATCAAATCTAGCATCTTAGTAAGTAAGTCATTATTTTCAAGTAGTTCTCTTATAGCAGTCTCAAACTCATCACTCACACTTCCTTTAGATGCAGTCTCAAGTGTATCAACTTGTTCTTGTGTAACCTTTAGTTCATCATACAATTTCCTTCTTATCCTCAGAGATTTCTCAAGTTTCTTTCTCAGATCCATGATTAACTCTCCTACACTCTCCAAATCAGATTAAGGACCATCAGTTCTCTTAAACTATCTATAACCTTCCATGACTAAGATCTTTAACTCTCAGGTGGTCAAACCTTTAACTCAATAGTAGAATCTTTGATACCAATTGTTAGAATAAATAATGGAAAGTTGGGACTAAGAGGGGAGGGGTGAATCAGTTCCAATAAAACTTTTAACCTCAATTACTTTTTAAACCATGTACTGTTGCTTGCTAATTACGGAGTTCATAACTTTGAAATACAAGTAATGTAATGCTCATAAAACCATAACATAAAAACATTAAACAATTGAACTCATAACACCATGATTTTGGTAATGCATAAATCCTTGGTTAGAGGATAAAAACTGCAGTGGGGATGACACCCACAACCTTCACTAACTAAAGTATAAAGGATGCTCGGTTAGAGCTACAAAGTTTAGCTATTTTTGATAGCTTACCTGGTTAAGATTATTTATAATACTTGTTAGGTCTACCTGGTTAAAGGATTTTTACAAACTCTACACTTAGAGATGTACCCAATTTAAGGATTTACAAATATAAGATTGGTTAAGATCTACCTAATATTGGGATTTAAATATCACAATACAATAGTATCAATAACCTAACAATGTCTGTAAAAATACATCAAATTGTAAATAATGTTCAGACTCTATGTACTCTGATATGTGTTACTTCAATTCCCAAATTGTAACATTGTTCTATTCTACTCTGTTGTAGCTGAATTTGTACTTGGTGCTCTCTACTTTGCTCTTTGTTCTTCAATAACTATTTTAACAACAATAAAAATAATAGCTCTCTGTCCTCCTCTGTATATCCTCTTATGTCTCTTACACATACAAAATACATCCAAGATATAGATGAGTTTTGCCTCTTCATCTCATGTGTTAGGTGCCCTGTAAATTTCTCTTGTCCGTTAGATCTTCTTTCCTACTCGGTGACCATGTCACTTTTACCTTGGTACTTTTTTTTTCTTGCAAATGACAAACTTTCATTTTTTTATTTAATCTATGCCTTAGATCTTCACTCTGATTTATTTGAATTGTTCTGATTAAGTAAAAGTAGGATTTGAAAGGTCCCAAAACCTTGTAAAAAAAGATCAAAAGATATACATTGCTAATCAATCCTCAAGAAAGTTCAAAACAAAAAGGAACAAACGCCCACGACATTCCAACTGACAGCACACAGCAAAATAAAATAGAAAAATATAGCACAATAGAAAAGGATAGCATAAAAGATAGCAAAAAGGCAAGAGGAAGCAACTAGCAATTGTCCCTCAAATCTTTAGCCTACTCTTCTAGAAGCTCCATGTTCCTCACTCAGATCTTTAGGTCTTCCAAATCTACATCTTTTTTCTTGGCACTGGCATGAGTTCTGATAGTAGTACACGTACCCTCTTTGGTTTCTTTTCTTTCCTCCCCCTGTTAATCTCCATTTTCTCAAGAATGTTATTACTTTAATCCGTAGATGCCCTCAGAATGTGAAAACTTTGATCACTAATCTTCTTAAGGATATTATCTAATTTCTCAATTTTGTCTTCGAGATTAGAGATTGTGGCTTCATAGTGGTTTCTCTCAACCTCTTTACTCATATTATTCAATTTTTCTTCCATGGCTAACACAGTGCCTCCCAACTCCCTGAAAGCCTCCCCTTTTTTAATGGCTTCCATCCAGTCATTCAGGCACAAGGCCAGAGGTTTCTTACCAAAGGTGGTCGTCTTAATTATATTCACCATTTTTCCTTGTTCTTTAAGGTCATCTTGTTGGAGATTTGATTCTGAGAGTTGATTGTTTGTATGTTTGTCATTGATGACAACATATAATACACAGTAGTAATTCTGTATGAACTTATCTAAATGATGACATGAAGACTTGCATGGATAGATACATTTTGTTGACATTTTTATTATGTTATGTTCATACACACAGACCCATATATGATGTTTTAGTAAAGTTATGCAATTCTGTTATTAGCAGTTACAGTTCTGGAAGTATAACGGTTTAGGGCTGACGTATATGATGTGTTTCATGAGTTTCACCTATATTTAGGATATGCGTGTGTATATTCATGTTGATTTATGAGTTGATGATACAAATCCAAAGGCGCAAAATGTATTTAAAGATTATTGCAAAGTTATGGTTAATTTGGTGAGGCCAACTCAATTAAGCGTCGCGTCTTTTTAGCATTGACTTGCGTGGACTTAATATTGTTTGCATGCTTAGTTAATCCAATTAAGATATTGATGAAGTGTTTCTAAGAGCTGACATGACCTTCTAATTTGGAGAAGATACTTATAGTAGTTCAATTGTGATACACCAAGTGTGAATGATACGAAAAGTGAAGAAAGATGTACAGAGCAGATTATCAGAGTTTGTTCATTCATCAAGGGTCTATGTGAAGAAGAAGTGAATGATTGTAATACAATAGAACTGATCAAGATAGTAGGTCTACTCTACAGTTCATCATCAGATATAGTGCATATCTGTTATTCAGAGGGTTGTAGCCTTCACCATCAAGCAGTGAGCTTTTGGACAGTGAGTCCATCACCCCTAACATGGTTATTTGTAAAAGACTCCTAATAGGGTCTGACCCTTAACCAGGTCACTATACTTATTTCATTGTATTGTACAACTCCTAACAGGGTTGAAATATCTTCTAACATGGACCACTACAAACAAGTATAGTTTATTGTGGGTGCTAATTCCCACTGGGGTTTTTACCATTTGGTTTCCCCATAATCAAATTGTGTGTTGAGTACTGTGTTATCTGATTATGCATTTACTTTGTTGTATACTAAAGATAAAGAAGTAAAAAGACTGAAGTAACTAATAACTAATTCAGCCCCCCCACTCTCAGTTATCCTTTGGGACTATTCTAACAATTGGTATTAGAGCCAAGTGCCTTGGAGAAGAAGCCTAACAGCTTAAGGTAGATCAAATGTCTTACTTCTGAAAAGAAAGCCCTAAGTTTGATGGAGAGAATTATTTGGATTGGAAAAACAAAATGATAACACATCTACAGTGTATTGGCTTTGAGATCTTTGAAATTGCCACACAAGAGGTTGTAATTCCATCTCTGAAATACCTTGCAAAGGATGATGCTACCAACAGACAAAAGGACATATTTACACATAATGCAATTGCCAAAGAAGCCCTAATCAACGCCTTATCTTACAGTGAATTTTTCAAAATCAAGAAAATTGACAAAGCATATACCATATGGAAGTATTTATAAGACATGTTTGAAGGAGATGTTCAAGCAAAGAATGCACGCAGGAAGACATGGAAGAAGAAATACAACAGTCTTGAGATGTTACCTGAAGAGAACATTAGAGCTTACAATCAAAGGATAAATGAAGTAGTATCCAGAATCAGGAACAATGGTGGTGAAATATCAGAAGAAGATATAATGGATAATTTGTTAACTACTTTGAAATTAGACTATGAAAACAAGATCAGTATTCTAGAGGAAACTATGCAATTCTCACAAAACTTCAAGAGAGAGACTCTAATCAGCAAAATCTTTGCATTTGAGATATCAAGATTGAAGACTGAACCTAAAAGTGAAATAGCCTTCAAAGCCATAGTCCGTGGTAAGAAATCCTTACACATCTCTAGTCACAATGAGAAAGAAGAAGTTGATGAAGAACTTGAAGAAATCATAGCTATGATTTCTAGAAGAGAAAAGAAAGGAAAAGGTAAATATGAAGGAAATCTTCCATTCAAATGTTTTTCATGTAATAAGATAGGTCACTTTGCATCTAAGTGTCCCACAAGAGTCAAGAAGTTCAGATTTGATTACAAACCCAAATATAAGAAGGAATATTATCATGCTGAAGAAGGTGTAATTGATGAAGATTCAGGAGAAGATGAAATTGGTTTCATTGCCCTTAGAGATATGGAAAGGTTGCTTGAGGAAATGGACATTGCAGATGAAAAGGAAGAACAAGATCTAGCCCTAATTTCCAAAGTAGACATCAAAACTGATTGGATCATTGACAGTGGATGCTCTCATCATATGACAGGTGGAAAAGACATATTTGTTCAGTTAGACAAGTACAAAGGTGGTATGGTTAGATTTGGAGATAACACTCCCAAACCTATCATAGGTAGAGATTCTATCACTTTGGATGGAAAGAATAAGACAGATGATGTTCTATATGTTGATGGATTACATCATAACTTGCTGAGTGTTGGTCAGCTACTTGACAAAGGCTATCACTTGGAGTTCAAAGACAACAAGTGCATCATTAACAACAAGGATGGAGACATGATTGCATTAGGGTTCAAAACAAAAGGTAATGTTTTTCAGCTTAATTATGATGTAAGTATTTTTGTTGCAAAGGTGGATGATAGTTGGTTATGGCACAAGAGACTTTGTCATATCAACTTTGATAATATAGTAAAGATCAGTAATGTTAAGGTAGTTAGAGACCTACCAAGTATTGCAAGACCAGTTGACACAATATGCAGGGAATGTGTTATGGGAAAGTATGTAAGGAGTTCCTTTAGAAGCAAGCAGAACTCAGCTGAGAACAAATTGGACCTAGTGCATACAGATTTGTGTGGTCCTACTCAAACAAGATCATACTATGGAGAAAGGTATTTCATTTTGTTTGTTGATGATTTTTCTAGGATGATGTGGGTTGCATTCTTAAAGGAGAAGTCTGAAGCCTTTGAGAAGTTCAAAATATTCAAAGATAAAGTTGAGAATGAATCTGGATTGAAACTGAAATGTCTAAGATCAGATAGAGGAGGAGAGTTCACCTTTGATCAGTCTTATGACTATTGTGAAGAGCATAGTATTAAAAGATAGTTGAGTGCACCTAGAACCCCTCAGCAGAATGGGATTGCAGAACGGAGGAACAAGATCATACTTGATACAACACGCACTATGATGATTGAAGGAAAATTTGCTCACACCTATTGGAGAGATGCAGTGAACACAACAGTATATACTATCAACAGAACCCAATTGAGGCTAGGCACGAATAAGACATCCTATGAACTTTGGTTTGGCAATGTACCTACAATAAAGTACTTCAGAATCTTTGGCAGCAAGTGCTATATTAAGAGAGATGATGGTGTTGGTAAGTTTGATGCTAGAAGTGATGAAGGTATTTTCCTTGGTTATTCCGCTAAAAGCAAAGCATATAGATATTTCAATTTGAGATTAAAGAAGATAATTGAAAGCACGCATGTTAAGATTGATGAAAATTTTATGGTTCAAGAAAGATACTATGAATATGCACCTATGATTGAGGATGAATCTAGACCTAGCAACAAA
>MU228154.1:8045621-8065879 GCA_018584345.1 Thuja plicata | reverse complement strand
ACTCCCATGATAATAGGAAGTAAGCTTTCAAAAGATGATGACTCCACAGTAGTTGATAAGACATTGTACAAATCTATGATTGGTAAACTCATTTATCTAACTCAATCTAGACCTGACATATCTAATGCAATTGGCATTTTTGGAATATTTGCAGCTGAACCCAAGAAAAATCACTTAATGGCAGTAAAAAGGATATTTAGATATCTAAAGCAAACTATAGACTATGGTTTATGGTATCCTAAATCAGATAATGTAAAAATTCATGTGTATACAGATGCAGATTGGGTAGGTTGTATTGATGACAGGAAGAGCACTTCAGGAGGAGCAGTATTCCTTAGAGACAGGTTGGTTTCTTGGACAAGCAAGAAGCAAAACTATATTTCTCAGTCAACAGTAGAAGCTGAATATGTTGCAACAACACTAAATTGTTCAACCATGGTTTGGATCAAGTAGATGGTTAAAGACTTTGGCATTCAGGTTGATTATCCTATTGTTATTCATTGTGACAATACTAGCACTATCAACATGTCTAAGAACCCTGTGATGCATGCAAAGACAAAATGCATAGAGATAAAGTACCATTTCTTAAGAGAAAAGGTTGCAGACAAAGAAGTTAAATTGGACTATGTGAACACCAAAGAATAGTTGGCAGATATTTTCACAAAGCCCTTATCAAAGGATACTTTTGAGTATCTCAGGGAGAGGTTGGGAGTAATTCCCTCTCCTAAGTCTATTTAGAAGAAGCAGCAAAGACATTAGTCATTAAGTGACTGATGAATGGTTGACTACTCTACTTCTGGAGTAGTGCCTGTACCTAAAAAGACTATGGTTCCCTTTTCCATTGATGTTAAAGGGGGAGTATATAGTAAGGAGGAGTATGTACTAAGGGGGAGTATATAGATGGAACAAAAAACTAGATAGAGGAACTGCAGTAGTTTAGAGGAATATTTGATGAGGATATTGAGAAGATTGTAAAAGAAAGAGGACACCATGAATAGAGGATGTTTTTGATATCATATGTTGTCATCAATGTCAAAGGGGGAGATTGTTGGAGATTTGATTTTGAGAGTTGATTGTTTGTATGTTTTTCATTGATGACAACATATAATACACAATAGTAATTCTGTATGAACTTATCTGAATGATGACATGAAGAATTACATGGATAGATAAATGTTGTTGACATTTTTATTATGTTATGTTCATACACACAGACCCAGATATGATGTTTCAGTAAAGTTATGCAATTCTGTTATTAGTAGTTACAGTTCTGGAAGTATAACAGTTTAGGGTCGACGTATATATCATGTTTCATGAGTGGCACCTATCTTCAGGATATGTGTGTGTATATTCATGTTGAGTTATGAGTTGATGATACAAATCCAAAGGTGCCAAATGTATTTCAAGATTATTGCAAAGTTATGGTTAATTTGGTGAGGCTGACTCAGTGAAGCGTCACGTCTGTTCAACATTGACTTGCGCGGACTTAATATTGTTTGCGTGCTTAGTTAAGCCAAATAAGATATTGATGAAGTGTTTATAAGAGCTGACATGACCTTATAATTTGGAGAAGATACTTATAGTAGTTCAATTGTGATACGCCAAGTGTGAATGATATGAAAAGTGAAGAAAGATGTACAGAGAAGATTATCAGAGTTGGTTCATTCATCAAGGATCTATGTGAAGAAGAAGTGAATGATTGTAATACAATGGAACTGATCAAGATAGCAGGTCTACTCTACATTTCATCATCAGATATAGTGCATATCTGTTATTCATAAGGTTGTAGCCTTCACCATCAAGCAATGAGCTTTTGGATAGTGAGTCCATCACCCCTAACAGGGTTATTTGTAAAAGACTCCTAACAGGGTCCGACCCTTAACCAGGTCACTATACTTATTGCATTGTATTGTAAAACTCCTAACATGGTTGAAATATCTTCTAACAGGGATTACTACAAACAAGTATAGTTTATTGTGTGTGCTAATTCCCACCGAGGTTTTTACCATTTGGTTTCCCCGTAATCAAATTGTGTGTTGACACCTGTGTTATCTGATTATGCATTCACTTTGTTGTATACTAAAGATAAAGAAGTAAAAAGACTGAAGTAACTAATATCTGATTCACCCCCCCCTCTCAGTTATCCTTTGGGACTATTCTAACACATCTTTCATGGACACATTGTCATGAGCTATAGTAGCCATAAAACGGCCGAAGGAAAGAATACAATCCCTCTGATCTTGCTCAGTGTTTAAACCCTCCCTTATGTTGGTAGCTTTAACATTGGCTTTAGTAATTTAGGCCTCATCAATCTTCTTACTTTGAGAGTCCACCCTTTTAGAACTTACACCTTTATCCATACCAATGTCGTCCATTGCCTCATCTTTTTAATCATCTTCTTTCAATTTATTTTTCTTGGTTTTCATAGGGCTTTCAATTAAAGCCTCCTCCTCTTCAGAGGACACCAAAATGCCCTTATTTTTGATATTACCCTTCTCCTTCTTAACAATAGAGTAATTATTTTTGACAAAAGGAATTTTTATCTTGCCATTCTTTGGATTAGTTTCCTCATCCTTGGTCTTGGTATCTTCCAGTTCAAAATCATCATCAAAAAACTTTCCCACCTTTTCTTGGTTTTTGGGAATTTGCTGCAAGAAATCCCTTTCAAATTCCATTTCCCTTCAACACTTGTAGTGTTCTTCATCTCTTCCTCTGTGTCTGCATTAAGTTTGTCTCCCGAGTCATACTCCTCTATATCCTCATCACCTGAAGAGTTTCCCTTAAGAATTGGCCTTTCAACTTTTCTCATTTTTAGCATTTTGTAAATAAGAACCATTAAACCCTGATGTGATGCATGGTCACCATAAGGATCTTTCTAAAGATTCTTCATAGTATGATTTAGGGATCTCATAAGATAGAAAGGAATACTGATCTTCTCATCATACCTAAAGTGATTTAAAATAACAAAATCGTGCCCATAGGCCCGAGAGAATCTACCATCAAGAGTTAAATAACTGATTCTAGCATACAAAATGAAACTCCAAGGATGACTTATGTTGTTATGGCTAATGAACCCACCTAGATTCTTTACCAATCTGGCAGCCTCAATTTCATCTTCTGAAAATCTGGCACGAGCTCTATCTGAATAACTTTGGTCATGATAGAACTTCATACCCTTCTGGGGTAAACCCATGGCATTAGCAATCAGCTCTTCATTGATGTCCACCCAGACATTGTGGAAGTAAATTTTCCCATTCTTCTAGTTTTTCATGAAGAAATTGGTTACAGAAGGGTCCCAACCTTGGATCTTCTCCATATAACTAGCAAATCCATCTTTGTGGAGAATTTCCCAAAAATCCCCTTTTTGCTTCCACTCATTACAAATAGAAGGATTGTCTCTTTTTTTATTTCCTCCCATTTTGTAAATTTTTCTCTGGTTTTTTCTTTGAGCATCACTTCTGATTGCACAACCTTTAATTTTATTACTTTTCATAATCTTGTGCAAAATGACCCAGAATCCGTGTGAGACGATATGATGGTGGAAAGTGGCATCGGGTGAGATGAACTTACCATTATTAATCCTTACATAACTTGTGTTTTCCCCCATCATTAATTAAAATATTTTCAATTCTTTGTTTTCCATGGATCCTCTCGTTTGATATAAGAGATTTCAAATCATACTGAGTACTAATTTCATTCTGCCAAGTTGTAATGTTATCATTTCTACATGCATAGTTGGCCGCCCAGTCAGCTGTCCCATTTCCTTCATGATACACATGGGTAATGACACACTTTTTTCATAGATCTTATAATGTCCTTAGCATTTTTGATAATATTATCAATCGACCAAGAAGGTGTCAAAGTTTCATTAAGAAATTTTATAATATCCAGGGAATCCCCTTCTAACCAGATTTTCTTATAGTTGAGCTCCTTCGCTAAGAGAAGGCCATGTAAGGCAGTCATTTCTTCAGCCACATGGTTATTTTGAGTTCCTATTGGTATCATTCTTATAGCTTTGCAAATTCCCTTGTCATCCCAGATCACAACTCCATAACTAGCAATACCAGGGTTTCCCTTAGAGGCACCATCAAAGTTGATCTTCATCCATCCCGACGGGGGGCACTCCCAATTCACCTCATCTCTAGGATTAGTTTGGTTTTCACAATTAATTTGAATGCACCAATTCATAGAAATAGCAGTTTCCTAATATTTGAATTGTCTTTGATGTCCATAAATTTATAATTTTCAATTATCATACTTTTGATCTTTCTGTATAAAACCTTAGGGATATTCAACTTATCTCTAAATATTTTGTCATTCCTCTCTTTCCAAATTGCCCAATCGATGTGTGATAAAGCAATTTTCCATATCCTTTTTATGTGTTTGTTCTTGATGTTGATACCCCAAGAGCTGAACATACTTTGAATGTCAGAAGGGAGGACCCAATCAATATTGAAGGAATTCAAGAGGTGAGACCATATCTCATTTGAATAGGAACAGTGAATGAACAGATGGTTAACAGATTCTTCCTACTTTCTGCACAAGAAACACATGTTAGGCAAATACAAACCTCTATTTTTGAGGTTATCAATAGTTAAGATTTTATTTTGGATCATCATCCAAAAGAATATATTAATTTTTGGAGTTAGGTCTTTTATCCAAGCTTTGGCCCAAATAGGATTTTCAATGTTATCATAGTTTAAATAATAGGTAGATCCCATAGTGAAATTTCCACTAGTAGTCCATTTCCAAATCAAAGAATCCTCCTCTTTGTATAGGGTAATGGAATTAAGAATTTTGTTTAAAGATTTGAGAGCAAGGTCTATAGTAGATAGGTCCCTCCACTGTCCATTTACCCAATAGTCATTAACTTTAGAGCCAAATCTGATTTTGTAGACACCAGCCAGAGGACCCCAATGGGGGCTCTCACCAAGAGTGGAGTCACCAACTCAAATATCTCCCCAGAAGTCAATTTTATCCCCTTTTCCAACTTTCCACTTGACACCTCTTCTCAGGATGTTTTTAACTTTAATGACATTCTTCCAGATACAAGATCCAACCAGATTATCTTCAGAATCTAAGAAGACATTGAGAGAGGGAGTATTCCTTTAATATTTATTATGCCAAATCATGCTCCATTCCTCTTTAGAAGAATACCCCCTCCATCCAAGTTTAGAAAGCAGGGAATCATTCATTCTTTTAATCCTTCTTATGTTGAGCCCTCCTTTATTTTTAGGAGCACAAACTTTATCCCATGATATCAGAGAAAATATCTTAGCTTTTTCAACCCCAGTCCAAAGAAAATTCTTTTGTATTCTTTCAATTGAATCAACATATTCATTAGGAATTCTAATTTATTTGAATTTTTGATCATGTAAAAGATTGTTATAAATACTTGTATACACGTAATTAATGCTCTGAGAATCATTAAATATGACCTGGTCACATTTTTTCTTAACTATATAACTCAGTTAAATAACTCCACAATACTCAATTAAGTGTTCTTCATCACTTAGTGTACTACATGCTCTCAGCATCATGTGTCACTCGGTAGTTATAGGTGCTCAGTGCACTATCAACTTATTGCTTTACCGACTGGATCGATGTGCATTACCGACTTGTCTTAACCTTGTCTTTCTCCATTTATCGATTTATTCACCTTAACTCTATGAATTTGTCTAAACTAATGACAACAAAATATCTTGAAGAGATAACGTATATATGGTATTGTTATTTGACTTCATGTGTACTATGACGAGGTAACCATAACTTGGTGTATTATGGTATTATGGATTCAATGAGTTATTATTTTCTATGTTCATGTTGCAATGATTTGTGTTGGGGATTTAGTGTATGTTGTTGTTAATGATTAGATTATGACATTGTTAGACAATGAATTCATTGGATATGATGTTCTTGATGATAATAGATGTTACTTTAGGATTGATGTTAGTCAATATAGTATATTTATTTTGTTATATATTACCTTATTCGATGATAATTGTGGATGTTTAACATTATAGCTTAAATGATGTTGTAAGATATGCGTGTATGTTTCCCTATGATATATGATGATGGTTATTACATGTTTATGAGTTTCTAATGCACTAAATCATGTATCTGATGATGTTCTATTATTGTTAGGCTTATGTTATTATTCTTTTTTATTATGTTTGACATGCTTATATGAAGAGAGACAAAGTCATATTCCTCACTCGCGAGGCCCACACAATGTCTCAATTCCCCTTCATTTTATGACACTGTTGATATGTTGTATATATATGTACTTCAACTATTATACTAACGTGGATAGGTACCAAGCACCTACTTCACCTGAGTTGGTAGGTCTAATCATGCATAAAATAAAATATGACCCCAACGGTGGTTAAAGATGGAGATAGTCATGTGGCCAAATTACATTCAACCAAAATCAATGTTCTAGATTTTGGATGGAATTTTTCCCCCTCTATGTAGATACATTATTAATAATGATGCAATTATTATGTATTAGCCTTTTATAAAGCTTTCATGATCTCGTTTTATGTTCTCAATACCTCCCAAAATGGGAAATGACACCTAGTGGACTTGACGAATGAGTTAGAGCCCTAAAACCTTAAGTTTCTAACCCTAGCTCTATTCCTATTCATATGTCAAAATATTTTGATCATTTATAATAATAAGTGGTGCATTTTTATGTATGGTGTTGCATACATTTTCTTCCCTGATGCATCCAAGTGAATCATGCTATGCTATGAATATATTCTCTGCTACCATGCATATATCATTGCAGAGTTGCACATTTGTAACAGAGAGAAGTTCTTCTTAGGATGTGAAAAAATGGGTTTGTGTTTTGGATAGCCATTATCCTCATGATCATTTTGGTATATTCACATTTAGTTTTGGACCATGTTTTTCAATTAGATTCCCCAAATTTGGACCTTTCCTAGATGGATGCTAGAGTAAACTTGACCGTTTGAGTTGATGGTTATGGTTTAGGGATGAAAATTAAGTTGAGAGGTTTGTGAATGTTCATGTGATATCTCTAGTGGCTTTCTATAATGTGGTCATTATTTTTTGTTCATGGGACCCTTGGTAATATATTTACCTATCATCTCGATGGCTTCAGTGATGTTCAAGTTGGTAGTGTATTTTGTTGTTTAATAATTATTAATATTTTATGATTGTATTGTATATCCTGATAGTGCACTCATACTATTATTATTATTATCAATGATAAATTGGTTTATTCAAAAATAATTATAATGCATGTATTATGCCTTATTCTACACAAGTTCTTTGGTGGGGCACGAAATATAGTATTATATTACATGTTCATACACTGGAAACTTTGGTGCATGTATATTCATTGTTTTTGTTGTGCATGTTGTGTGGTCATGGCATTAGACCTTTGGATTTGTCAATTTCTCTTCCTCATGTCTCACCTTTGGAGTGCTTGAATCCCTACCCAACTTGACTTGGTTGTTGGTGGTATATATATTTCCCATGGAATAAACATAGTTGGTAGATGGTTGTGTAGGCATTGTGTAGTGAGTTAGTAGATTAGCAGGTCTTTTGGGTGCCCAAGAGGGGTGATGAGGATTTTTTTGTATTACTGCCTCTAGTAATTTTCGATGGAGAAGGTATAATCCCCACTTGGTGTTTCAATGATATTGGTAATGAACAGATATCTTGATGTAGGAACCTCTTGAGGTGGATATGAGTCAGGAGTTGGAGTGATGTTCCTCACATGGGAGTGAATAGGGAGCATGTCAAAGTCAGAGTGTGTGGAAGGGGTGGTGGGTATGATAGTTTCATATTTATATATTCTCTATGACAATTGATAGCTTATGTGACCCTTGTTGGAGAATGGTGCAAGGGAGAAAGGATAACCTCACTCATGCCTCTAGTGTTCCTAGTAATGGTGTTATCACTTCTCTTATAGGGTATACCAATTTGGTCTACTAATCCTTGTTTGATGAAGTTGTGGAGGTTGGGAGTGTGTATTTGTTGGGGTTTCTTATTGGTTGGCACCTATATGTGGATCCTATTTCTTGGTACCTAAGAACCTAGAGTGATTTATTTTCTATGTTTTTCTTGTGTATTAGTATGTTTGTTTAATTGATATCCTTATGTTTCTTTGGAAGAGTAATGATTAGTTCATGAAAGGCTTTTTGTATTTCTTTTTGAGTAATTGTTTGGTAGCATTGTGTAGACGCTTAAAATCGTCCCTTATAACATTATGATTAATTTTAATTAATTATATTTGTTATTCTCTTCCACTTATTTAATTAAATTAAGTTCATTATCCTAAATGTATTTAAATTTAGTTTGAATACTTATCCCCCAAGTGTATTAAATTAAATTTAATACCTTCCCACATTAAAATCCTCTTTTAAATAAATTTTAATTTATTTATTCCCTCATATGCCTAAATTATTCTAAACTACAATTAGTCTAAATCTAATTTGGATTAATTTTAAATCTAATCCTTGATCCTAACCTACCTCACATCACTCTCACCAAATAAATCTAGTCACTAATTAACTAAGGTTAATTAGGCTAATTTTTAGGATTCCTACACCCATTAGTCCTAATTATTTGCTCACACATGTGTGAGCAAATTTCCAAAATTTGAACTTTCAAATAATACTAATTTGGTGCCAACAAGGTTTCTTAAAACCTTGATGACACCTTCTTATACTTTCTAAAAGTGTTTCATTGGACAAAAACTATGACACCTCTTACACATCTATGACAAGATCTCTTACATGTGTACTTCAAGTACACATTGACCCATCACATCATAAGTTTCTCACACATGTGTGAATAAACTTGGCCTCTTGCATGGATTATGTGTCCCTCATGTGGCTCCTATATGGATGCCACATGTGCTCCACCTCACCCAAGCCTTCCAAAATCCTATAAATAGGAGCCTTGCCAAGAGTAATTCACCCATTATTTTTCATGCATTGTTATCATTCTAGTTTATGCTTAGAGCTATTTTGTTGCATTTAGAGTTCTTTGTACTAACCATTTCTTGGTATTTATTTGCATTGAATCATGGTAGTTGTAGTTCATTCATATCTTATAATATTTCATTCAATACTAGATCTTTAGCATTTAGTTCTTCATCTACACTCATTGAATGCTTGAGACTAGTTCTCCATAACTATCTCTTAAGTTATTCAACTTCATTACATGCAACTTGCACTTAGCTTGCATTTCATCGTTCAATTCATTTAATAAATCAAAGTGGGATTTTATACATTGTGTTGGGAGAGCACACCCACAACCCTCTCTAAGATCAAATAAACAAGGCTTGGGTGCCGTTGTTTGGCTCATTGGAGGTTGTGTTGAAAAGCTTGTATTTTAGAGTGGAATTTTGATATGTTAATGTGGCTTAAAATGATTTATATATCTAAAATTTGCATGTCTGAGCTTTATCCCAATAGGTAGGTTTTCATCACATACATTTTAGCATGCCTGGTAGGACCCACATCCCTAAAATTGAAAAGATTTTTGTATTTTCTGCAATTTTCTAGGAAACATCACGCAGAGCCATCTCCACCCTGGAACAGTCATCTCCACTAAACGATCGTCTGTGTTGATTTTCATCTGCACAGATCATTGTCTCCACTCTACTACACTAACTTTTGGTTTTTTAAATGATTTTAAACATTTTTTAGCGTATTTTGGATTTTTAACTCTCGGGTTTCTGATAGTACCTCACTTTTACAGAGTTAAATGTTGCCAATTTTTTTTAAAATATTGCTATTTAACCACAGTTAGTTAACTATATTTTCTATTTGTTCATCTACACAGGTTGACCATCGTCTCTATAGATTGTCATTTGTGTTGGTACTATATCATCTGCACTCCTCAAAAACTGTGTTGTCAAGTATAATTAATTCAGTTATTTCATAAACTATCATTTGTGCATTTTCTCTGATAGTTGTCTACTATTTCAGACTGTCGTCTGTGCATATTTCTAAACTGTCGGTTGGGCCCTATGATAGTTCTTTTTTACTTTACAACTTGTTTTTGAGTTACTGATATTTTCTTAGTTTTGCAACACCTCAATTCTGAAGACTAGCCTATTGAAACTACTAACATTGTGTGTTGTAGGACGTTAAGAAGAAGACAAAATCAAATTACTCACACATTGATCTTGCAGGTTGCTTAGGAGATACGAACAAATAGTGTGTCTGATTTTAATATTTTCTTAGTCATTTTTAAGAGGGTTCACTTGTAGTGTTTTGATAAGTGATAGGGAAGTATTCTCTTCTCTTTAATTAGACAATCAAAAACCTAGACTCATTTGGCATTTCACTTAGAAAGTAACGTTGGGAAAGAACAACTTTCTTGGTGTGTTTGGGAGAAAACAAAATTGGGTAGGTGAGTATGATTTTTTCTCCTTGGGAAAATAAAAAATCTAGACCCCTCTCATCGCCAATCCATGATATTTACTTAATCCTTTAGTTAGGCCTGTCGGTTGACAAGAAAAACTCCCAAGAATGACCCACATGAGAAGGAGGTGTAATCCCGCCACTCCAACTCACATTAAAAAAATTTACTTCTTGGGGTTAAAGCCTCAGAAGTCAAATATTGTTTGAGCTTATACTCAACTCACGCCTAGCACAAAGTAGGGTTACAAGGTCTCAATCACGTTTACATGACTGCTTATGCCAAGATTCTTTTTGGGGCTATATGCCTCAATCATGCTTGCACGGACACAAAGTACATATTCAAACAAAGACCCTAACTAAGAACTGTTAAAGTAGAAGCCTACCCGGTTAACCCCCCAAAGTTTGATAATGTTTGTAGAAGGAAGATAGTAACCTCCCCAAGGTCACTCGCACATTTATGTCACCTTGAGCATTTGGATTTGGTTAATACGACATCATGATTGGATCCATTGCATGTTTGGTGATGATCATATTCTGATTATCTCTTGTGTGTGTGCCTACGTTTGCGGGCAAATATTTCCAGACTTAGCCAAATTACATAGGTAGTTTTTGATTGAGTGTTTGAAACAAAATAGATAACTTAAACAGACATGAATGTTCTATCAGTTAAATTTGTCACAATTGCTTGTATCCCTCAAGGTTTCTTTGTCCCTTGTTGGATTGTTTTCAAGACATATGACTATTATTTTCTAGTTTGAGTGATTGGAATTAGTTCTTTCCATCGAACAAACTGACCAAAAAATCAAATTAGAAGTTGATCTGAATTATGAATCAGATTACAATACCTGGTGTGATACTTGCGGTATTGTCAATTTCAATATAAAAACCAGAAGACTAACAACATAATTGCAAGCCAAAAAGTGATCCATTCTATTCAAAATTTGAGTTTATAAAAATATGATGGATCCCAAGGGTCACTAAAATACCTTGGAAATGAAATGAAGATTCACCATAATTTTTATTACAAATAAACTTATTAAAACTACCAAAAATTTAAAAAAAACTAAAAAAAAATTTAGGCCTACTTGGAGAAGGCATAACTTTCAAGTCCTAGTTTCGATTTGCGAACCGTTTACTTCGTTGGAAAGGTAATCAAAATTTTTAGACCCAAAATTTGTTTACTGAGACATAAAAAATACTGAAAAAATTATATTTCAGTATTTCCCAATTCCATCCTAATCTTTCCTCCCCCCTTGAGAGACAATGGGCCCCATTGCACTAACCTGCTGCAACAAATGAGGAAATTGTGCTTCAATTTGTTCCTTAGTTAACCACTTGCCTTGATGAGGATTCTAACAAGCTTGAACCACCTGATAAAGATGAATGTTCTGATCTCTCAAAGTCTTTAAAATGACTTCAACAACATGGTCACACTGGACTGGAATAGTAGTAGATAATTCTACAGTTTGAATGTGTTTAGTAGCTTGGGAAATGTCCAACAAAGGAGGAAAATAGGGTCTCAACAATTCCACATTGAAAATAGGATGCAGGCCCAATAAGGATGGCAAATTAAGTTCAAAATCATCCTCACCTACTTGCTTTGTAATAGTATATGGGCCATAACGAAGAGGAAGAAGCTTCCTGTTTGGTCCATGAAGGTGCTCTTTCTAAAGATGTAACCATACCTTGTCACCAACCTCAAAGTGATGAGGAGTTCTATGTTTATCATGCCTTTCCTTATACTTCTGATTACTCTACTCCAAAATCTCATGAAATTGTTATTGTAGGTGTCTAATGTTATCAATGAATTTTTCTGCTTTATCTACCTCCTTGTCAGTATTCAATAAAGTATTAGATTGCAAAACTGGCAGTGCTACATCCATAGGTGCCAATGGTTGATACCCAAGACAAACCTCAAATGGACTATGCCCTGTAGTACTATGGAGTGCACGGTTGTAACTGTGTTGCATGTAGGGTAAGCTTTCATCCCATGTGTGAGGATATTTTGAATGATACATCTGTAGGATATGAATGATCATTCAATTCACCACTTCTGTCTACCCATTTGTTTGGGGATGGAATGTTGTGGACTTTGTCAACTTTGTGTCTATTTTAGCCCATAGTGCAGACCAAAATTTGTTGATGAACCTACTATCCCTATCAGAAATAATGCTTTTGGGAAAACCAAAATGAACCCAAACATGTTCAAAAAATAACTTGGCAGTCTCTTCTACAGAAATCATCTTTTTACATGCTACCATGATAGCCATTTTAGAAAACCTATCTACCAAAACATACACACAATCATGCCCCCACCTGGTATTTGGAAGCCCAGACATAAAATCCATTGAAACAGACTGCCATGGCTTATCAGGAATAGGTAATGGTAAGTATAGACCCAACTTACAGTTTGCGGGCTTTGCAATTGCATAGGCTGCACAAGCTTGTATATATGAAATTATATCCTGCTTCATTTTTGGCCAATAGAAATGCTTTTGAAGTATAGCAGTAGTCTTACCAATACCAAAATGTCCTACAACACGGTTGTAGTGAGCTTCCCATATCATTTTCTTTTGTTCCTCAGTGGGTACACATTTATGACCAACATGGTAGAGCAACCCATCCTGCAAGTGAAAATTAGAGACATGCTTTCCTTCTACCAAATTACTATATATGTTAGCAAAATCAGGGTCAATACCATATAGTTGTTCCCATGTGGATGATTGATGACCACATGAATCTAGCACCATTGTCAAACCTACAATTGGAGACCTACTCAAACAATCTGCCACTTTGTTACTGCTTCCTTTTTTATGATGAATGTTGAGGTGAAATTGTTGTAGATAAGCTGACCACCTTTGATGTCTGTCATTTTGCAACTTCCCTTGTGTTTGCAAGAATTGAAGAGGTTTATGGTCTGTATGTATAATAGTTTCCTTTCCTATTATATAATGTTTCCAATGTTTGCAGGCCTAAAAAATAGCATACAACTCCTTTACCTATGTACTATATCAAAAAAAGTTTCACTGTGATAGGCAACATGATGCCCATGTTGTGTGAGTACTGCACCAAGAGCATAACCAGATGCATCAGTTTTTATCTCAAATGATTGTTGTAGATCTGGGAGAACCAGTACTGGTGCTCAACATAATATTTTCTTTAACTCTTCAAATGCTTGTTGCTTTGCCTCTGTTCACTGAAATTTTTCTTGTGCTCCACCCCTTAGTGATTGATTGAGAGGCCATGATATATGTGAGAAACCAAAAACAAATCTGCGATAGAAGTTGGCTAAGCCCAAGAAGCTGCAAAGCTCTGTGAAAGTTTTAGGAGATGGCCAATCTCTTATTATTTGAATCTTTAATGGGTCAACATGAACACCCTTAGTATCAATGATATACCCTAAGTATTGAATACTCTGCATACCAAAAGAGCACTTCTCAAGGTTGGAATAAAGTTTATGTTTTTGCAGATTTGAAAGCACTTGTTCAACATGCTGCAAATGCTCATACCAAGTCTTGCTAAAGATGAGTCTGTCATCCAAATAAACAACCACAAAATAATTAATGAATGGTCTAAGAACATCATTCATCAGCCTCATAAATGTTGTTGGGGAATTTGTTAGGCCAAAAGGCATAACACACCATTCAAACAATCCTTCCTTAGATTTAAATGCAGTCTTCCACACATCTGCTAGATCAATTGGTACTTGGTGATATCCATATTTCAATTCAATTTTTGTAAAGAACTTATCTCCCCTAAGGTGGTCCAACAAAACATCAATTCTAGGGATTGGATATCTATTTTTCACATTGATTTTGTTCAATTCCCTATAATCAATACAAAGTCTCCATGTCCCATCTTTCTTTTTAGCAAGGGCAATTGGATTGCCACAGAGTGAAGCACTTGGACGAATATGTCCTTTCTGAATCAACTCTTGAATTTGTCTCTTCATTTCATCATTTTCCAAAACTGACCTTCTATATATTGGCTCATGTGGTAGTGGTGTGCCTGGGATTAAATCAATAGAGTGCTTGACTTGACAGTGTATTGGAACTCCCACCGGTGATTTAAACACACTATGATATTCTTTCAAAATTTTATCCATCTAATTTTGTTGATTTGTTGTTATGGCTACCTTAGCATGTGTATTAAGGACAAGTGGCTTTGTTTGTTCAGGGAAAACCATAAGAAGAACAAAAGCTCCAGTTTGAGAAATCAAACGCTTACATTGTTTAGCACTAATTAGAGAAGCAGTTTGTGTTGGACATACCTCTGGTATTCAAAACCTCTTTGCACCAAGCTTGATTGTAACACTGTGTGGTCTGGATTCATACACTCCATGCCTCTAATACATGTAAGGTTTCCCAAACAAGACATCACATACATCCAGCGGTGCTACATCACATACCACTTCATCCTTGAAAGGCTTGATTGAATATGGAAGACAACACTGTTGATTTATTTGAATATCTTGCCCCTCATTTACCCATCCCATAGAGTATGTTTGTGGGTGTCTTGTCACTTTCAAATTCAATATTTTGACTATCTCCCTAGATATCAAATTCTTTTGGCTCCCACTATCAACAATAAAATATAGAGGCTTTCCATCAACCCACATCTGTGAATGAAAAAATCTCTCTTCATCTTCATGATGCATTACTTTAGCAGTTGCAACTATGGAATATGGGTCTGCTTCTATGATAGAATCATTCTCCTTTTACTTGGAAGGATCTATTGGTGATGATTTGGATTCAGCTTCCTCTACTCGTATTTCTGTCATGAGATTTTTGATACTTCGACAATCCTTTGTATTATGGGTTGGGGACTTATGCATCTCACACCACATGCCTGTATTTTCCTGTGTCTTTTTTTTGTAGCCCACCATGTGTTCTTGTCTAAGTTTGAGTGAGGTTCCTTGGTCACTTATTTTCCCACAGATTTATTGTCACCTTCAACCTTTGGGTATGTGCATCAAGTTGTGGACCAAAAAGGGGGGTATAAGTGGACACATTTTTTATGAAATGAGGTAAACTTGAACTTGGAATAGGAGTTTGAGGGTCATGCACTCAAAATAAGAAGATGTGTAAAAAATAAAAATCATAGTACTCTGAATCTAGTTTCTAGAAAAATAATTTTTTTAAAAACCCAATAAGGTTAAGAGGGTCAAACCTTGCGCACACAAAAATATGTTCCTGATTTTTTTGGAAAAACATAACATAGCAGTTTCCGTGCGTGGTACAAAAGGTATATTTATATTCAATATTTTTTAAATCCCTTTGGTAGGATGATAGGTAAGAGTGAGATCTAGAAGTTGTGTATTTTTGTGTAATTTTATGATGAGTATTTTTTTTTCTATGATTTTGTGAAGTGGTCGCATCCTTAAATTTTGGTACTTGTTCATGTGCTGGGCATAACTTGCATCAAAATAATAAAAAATGAAAACTTTTTCTTTTAAAAATGTATAGAAGCAAGTGTAGAACAATAATATGTAATTTATTTTTAATTTTATTAAGTATATCAAAAGTTATTAAAAAAATTGTAGACATGTGTCTATGAGGACAATCAAGACACTGGTAAAGAAAATTAAAGTTTACTATGCTAATGTTGTCCAGAAATAGAAAAATTTATATGGTTAGAAAGATAAAAAGACGTACAAGATTATGGTGAAAATTATAAAGATACCCAGTTGACAAAATGCAAACTTAAAGATGATAAAGTTAAGAATTCATCTTACAAGATGAAAAAACATCTAAAAGAACAAAAATGGAGGGAAAATGAGCCTCCAAGCCTTTGGGTCATATTCCAAAGCTCTTCCCAAGCCATAACCCGATTGGGTTTCTAAATTTCAAATAACCCGATCGGGTTATGAAAAGCAAAAAGTACTTCAAAACCTGATCGGGTTTTGAAGAAGTAAAACTTTCTCCATAACCCGAGCGGGTTTTGAAGAAACTAAAATAGGCTTTACTCTGGAAGCCATAACTTCCACATACGGAGTCCGATTGACTCCATTCAAAATGCATTGGAAAGATATTGAGACGATCTAACACATTATTAACCTATGATCATCTTTAGGCATAAATTTTTTTTTTCCATCTATTTGAATCAAGTAATGTATAAAATAGACACTCATTATTGCCCATACATGCAACGTATAGGAAAATCAATATGCTCTCTCTCTCTCTCTCTCATATCTCACTCCCAAAATCTCTCTGTCTCTCTCATATTGGGAGTGGGATATAATATGAGAGAGAGTGTGTGAGAGAGATAGAGTGAGAGAGAGAGAAGTAAAAATTATGCATTTCATTCTCCCTAACCCGATCGGGTTTTGAAGAAACTAAAATAGGCTTTGCTCTGGAAGTCATAACTTCCACATATGAAGTCCAATTGACTCTGTTCAAAAAGAATAGAAAATATCTTGAGACAATATAACACATTATTAACCTATGATCATCTTTAGGCATCAAATTTTTTTCTACCATCCATTTGAATCAAGTAAGGTATAAAATAGGTACTCATTATTTTCCATACATGCAATGTATAGGAAAATCAGTATGCTCTCTCTCTCTCTCTCATATTTGGATAGAGAGAGAGAGAGAGAGAGAGAGAGAGAAGACTGATTTTCCTATATGTTTCATGTATGGGGAATAATGAGAGAGAGAGAGAGAGAGATTTTCCTATACGTTGCATGTATGGACAGTAATGACTACCTATTTTATATCTTACTTGATTCAAATGGATGGTAGAAAAAATATTGATGCCTAAAGATGATCATAGGTTAATAAAAAGTTAGATCATCTCAAGACCTTTCCTACGCATTTTTAACGGAGTCAATCAGACTCCGTATGTGGAAATTATGGCTTCCATAGAAAATCCTATTTTAGTTTCTTCAAAACCCGATCGGGTTATGGAGAATAAAATGCATAAGTTTTACCTCTCTCTCTCTCTCTCATGAGAGAGAGAGAGAGAGCATACTAATTTTCCTATATGTTTCATGTATGGGCAATAATGAGTTCCTATTTTATACCTTAGTTGATTCAAGTGGATGGAAAAAAAAATTTGATGACTAAAGATGATCATAGGTTAATAATGTGTTAGAGAGAGAGAGAGAGCATACTAATTTTCCTATACATTGCATGTATGGGAAATAATGAGTTCCTATTTGATACCTTAGTTGATTCAAGTGGATGGAAAAAAAAATTGATGTCTAAAGATGATCATAGGTTAATAATGTCTTAGATCGTCTCAATATCTTTTCAACACTTTTTGAACAGAGTCAATCGCACTCCGTATGTGGAAGTTATGGCTTCTAGAGTAAAGCCTATTTTAGTTTCTTCAAAAACCGCTCGGGTTATGGAGAAAGTTTTACTTCTTCAAAACTCGATCGGGTTTTGAAGTACTTTTTGCTTTTCAAAACCCGATTGGGTTTTGAAGTACTTTTTTATTTTCAAAACCCGATCAGGTTTTGAAGTACTTTTTTCTTTTCAAAACCCAATCGGGTTATGTCTCGGTTACCAAGCCTAGAAAAATTTTGAATTTTCAATAACTCGATCGGGTTATATGAAATTTGAATTTTTTTTAAAGATGTGTCCACTCACTAGTAAAATTTACCCTATTTTTTGATGAGGATTAGTCAACTTTTTGAGACCCATTGGTTGAGCCGATGACAAAAACTGTCATCAAACTTTTCTCATCGCTTATTCGACAGGAAAAGAAATTGTTGATATATCAACCTTCTTAGTGGTTGAATTATCGACTGAATCTTCGTCTAAAAAATCACTTGAAGCTGGAAGAATCATAGTTCAAACCTTTTATCTAGTGACCAACGTTCGTCTCAATTGCAACCAACATTGGTCAGATGGAACATCGAACACATAGCAGTCTCGTCGAAACATCAAACACAATGTTTCTCCTTTGCGACCAAAGTTCATCGAAATTGACACCGATCACAGAGTGACCAACGTCAAAAAAGTGACCAATACTAATTTTTGGATTATATATATATATATATATATATATATATATATATATTATAGAATGATCCAAATAAAAAAAAATACACAGCGTAAATATAAAAATGATACACACAAGCTCAATGTTTTGATCTCATAAAGGTAGAATGATAAAATCCCCAAATATGAAAGCTCCTATGGTGCCATGCGTGCTTCCTTGCCTATGCAGTCAATCAATGAAAACCCCCTCAGTAATCACTCATCTTCCATGTGTCTCTTAGCATTGATTAAATAATGAAGGTATGTTAGTTTGAGCTTCAGTTGGTTTTGAGAATACTTCAATATTCTCTACTTAACAAGGCCAACCACGTGAAGGTGGAAGCTCATCTGGCCCCTCCTAGGACACTCTTATGACCCTTTACAACACTTTAAAATCTCTAAGATGCATTCTTAGGGATCGTAAAGGGTCATTAAGGGTCATAAGGGATCCTGGGACACAACATTTGAGAAACATAAATGTAGGCATCATGGTCACAATTATTTAGAGACACAACATAATTCAGTGGTATACCCAGACGATGCAATGCAACCACTACTCCTCCAGTTTGAAGTTGGCACTGCACGATCCAAAAACCATAGATAAAATTTATTCCTTATCTATGGTTTTTGGATCATGCAGTGCCAACTTCGAACTAGAGGAGTAGTGGTTGCGTTGCATCGTCTGGGTATACCACTGAATTATGTTGTCTCTCCAAAAAATTGTGACCATGATATCTACATTTATGTTTCTCAGCTGTTGTGATATCTACATTTATGTTTCTCAGCTGTTGTGATATTTATATTTATTTTTCTCAGCTATCATGTTTATGTGATGCAAAATTTACTGTCTGTAGTAGTTGTAACAACGTCAGGTGCCAACTTCAACACAATATGATCACTAGACATGGTTGTATGTCTTCTACTTTTAAGTTGCGCTGTCTACTGATCACTAGACAACGCAACTTAAAAGTAGAAGACATACAACCATGTCTAGTGATCATATTGTGTTGAAGTTAGCACCTAACGCTGTTGCAACGACTACAGATAGTAAATTTTGCATCACTTCCTGATGTCGTTGATGAGCTTCCACCTTCACGTGGTTGGCCCTGTTAAGTAGAGAATGTTAAACTATTACGCATGTGCATAGTCAAGCCATACACTTCTCCTTTCCTCTCTATTTCCTACACCTATATATATGGCTACACAACTAGATGTATGATATAAAATTCATAGTTTATTACATACAAGATCATAAGATAAGATACACCAATCACTTAGCTAAATCAATCATAAGGTATTTAAAACTAGTATCATAAAGAGATGCAAAATATGTAAAATATTGGTAAGGGGTAGCAAGATCAAAGAAGAACTCAAAATACAAGACCTAAGGGCCAGACCTAATTCCTCAGGGGCTCATCATAGATGGCCTTGCCTATGTAACTCGCAGAGACATCATAGTTCAGGTTTAAATTTAACTTTAACAATAAATAATTATAGATACATACCCTTGAAGAGAGAGATATGGTAATATGATTGTTTCTCTCAGTAGTAATACATTGTTCTTTGGGTGTTGCTATAGTGTGAGACATCAGGACTTCGATAATCACTATTCCCTTATAGCATTTCATAGCATAACTTTAAATAATACACATGACTATATTCCAATTATTATTATTGTTTTCATTAAACCCAATGGTTCATAACTACAATGGAGAACCAATTCTTGTAAGATATTAGGGTCATAATATCCATGATCCCAAACCTACAAGATTTATAATTGCATGAGAGGAGATACATATTACAACTAACTAAGGGTGATTTTATCAAAATATGTCTAACGTATCTACATGAAATTCTAAAAAAG
>MU228154.1:8012662-8034148 GCA_018584345.1 Thuja plicata | reverse complement strand
ATTGCCTTGTAAGAAACTCTGTTATTCCCTATTGCAACTGATTAACATAGAATACTCTGATAATACTCCCCAGTTATCTTTTATGTTTTGGTCTCAATCTTCTACAATCACCACTTCACAGTCCAAAGAGTGAGTGACCGATTCTATCCCGACAACTTCAAACTAGTTCAACACAAACCCTAGGTGATCAAGCCAGATTCGGGTTTAATGGATTAGTTTGAAGTTGGGTGTTTGGAATAGTCACAGATGATTGGAAAAGTTTCTATGGCCTTCTAATGTCTTGGCATGGTCGACTCCTTGACCTATGTCCACCACCGACTGTAGATTTGTGTTCCTTCATTCTCCCACTGGCTAAACATGCTAAACTCGATTAGCCTAGGGAATCAAACTTGAAGCGGTTTGGAAACCTCCATAGCTCTGAGTGTTGGATAAATTAAAGAATATTTCCCTAATTTTATTTTCATCCAACGACATGGACAATCCAATGGTGAAAATACAAACTAGGTTGAAACAGATTAAATGAATTTGGGAGGATAGTGTGCATCAATGGACTGGCAGTGGATGTTAATTCATCTAACAGTTCATGGCAGACTAATATAACGAAACACATAAAATGTTTAAATGAATGAAAAATACCAAGGATGCATCAAAAACAATTTCACCGCAAAGATGTATAAATGAATTTGCAGGGTTAATAAGCTATCTATTCATCACAAGAACGATAGTGCCACAAATAGAACAAGAGAAGACAAAAGGAACATACTCTGAACTGTGAATCTTTTGTATTCCAAATAGTGCTTCCCCAAATAGTGCTTCCTCCTTCACACTTTTCCCTTGATCAAATTCATCGTGCTTCCCCAAATAGTGCTTCCTCCTTCGCACTTCGCCCTTGATCAAATTCGTCGTTCTTCCCCAAATAGTGTATTCCAAATAGTGCTTCCCCAAATAGTGCTTCCTCCTTCGTGCTTCACCCTTGATCAAATTCATTGTGCTTCCCCAAAAAGTGTATTCCAAATAGTGCTTCCCCAAATAGTGCTTCCTCCTTCGTGCTTCGCCCTTGATCAAATTCGCCGTGTGTGGAATAATGAAATGTGAAACCTTTTTTTTTTTTAATTTATGCCCGTGTTGGTCAAAATTTTGACTAACACGCGTATGGATTAAAAAAAAATCAAAGCTTTCCTTCTATAATCCAACCAAACAAAACCTTTTTATTTGTTGGTCGCATTGTTTGGTAAAAAAATAAGGTCAAATGTACTAGTGACTTTTTTGGTCCACAACTTGGTGCACACACCCCTTTGGCTTATTATTTGCAAAGTAGTCCCTCTTCCCTTTCTGCTTGAATTTCTCTTCAATTTTTGTAGCATATCTATAGGCAGTTTCTAATGTCTCAATATTTAAAAATTCCATCTCTGTTTGAATATACCTGTGAAGTCCACTACGATATTTCAGAATTCGATGCTTCTCTGAATCCTGAATACCAAGATTTGTTGAAAGTGAATGGAATGTGTTCGTGTAATATTGCACAGATTGATCCCTCTTCTATCGAAGCAACTTCCATTCTATGTATTTATGTTCATATACATCCTCAGGAAAGTATGCTTCTTTTATGTATTCCACAAATTCTCCCCATGTGGGCTTGTTATCAAGAGATACTTCCAAGCCATTTTCATCAGATAATTCCCATTATTTATTTGCTAATTTGGCTTCCCATGCACATTTCACATGGGTTTCAACTTTGAGGAGAGAAAACCATATTTTTTCTGCATCTGAGAAATTATTTACAGAAAATTATCTATCCAATTTTGATATCCAGTTATCAATAGCTTCAGCATCAACTTTTCCTTCAAAATTTGGGATGTCAAAATTTACCTGCACTTTGAAAGGGGTATTCCCATGAAATTTTTTTCTTGATTCAGAGGGTTGTTAATTCTGTAGAAGGAGTGAAAATTGACTCGTCATTTCCTCTCGTTGCTTAGTTAAAGCCTCTTCCACCAACTGCTTAATTTTATCATCTGACATCTTCAATTGTGTGCGCCTCAAAGGCAGATATTGTGGCAAATCTTGTGTATCTAGTCCTAATATTTGGTAGGAGGACCTTGTTTAAATTGGCATAAAGGAGCGTTCCCACTCTGATACCAATGATTTGAATTATGAATCAGATTACAATACCTGGTGTGATACCTGTGGTATTGTCAATTTCAATATAAAAACCAGAAGACTAACAACAAAATTGCAAGCCAAAAAGTGATCCATTCTATTCAAAATTTGAGTTTATACAAATATTATGGATCCCAAGGGTCACTAGAATACCTTGGAAATGAAATGAAGAGTCACCATAATGTTTACTATAAATAAACTTATTAAAACTACCAAAAATTTCAAAAAAAAACTAAATAAAAATTTAGGCCTACTTGGAGAAGGCATAACTTTCAAGTCCTAGGTCCGATTTGTGAACCATTTACTTTGTTGGAAAGGTAACCAAAATTTGTAGACCCAAAATTCTGAAGTATACGCACAAGATCTGTCCAAAAATTCCCCAAAGACCTTCAAAAATGCAGTTTATTGAGACATACAAAATACTAAAAAAATTAGATTTCAGTATTTCCCAATTCTATCCTGATCAGAAGTCAAATTGATCAAAATTTCATCAGAAACTGCTTTGATCACAAATTCTCATCTCTGACCTATCATTGGCATTTGTGCCTAAGAACTGTTATCTCTGACTTGGAATGGTCATCTCTGCAGTTTGTCATCTGCGTCTGAGAATGGTCATTTCTGCCAGAAAATAGTGAGCTATCTAGTCTTGCAGAAGAATTTTAAACTTGGTTTTTTAAGAGACCATAAAATTATTTGTCATGAAACATCCATTTGACCAGGTAAAATTGATATTTCTCTTCTAGGGATATTACCGACTCTGGAAAACACAAGAAAGTTAAGCTCTGGTTCGCCGTGTTTATAGAGAAAGAAAGAAGCTGATAGGAAAGCCAAAGAATATCAACACATCAACAAATCCATTCAGCAAGAGATCAAATACTTTGAGAAATTCGACGCTATCATCTAAAATTGTAAAATTTCCTGAGTCATGTCCAAATATCACATAAATCATGCCTTAATTCTTTTTGAGCAATACAATTAGATAAATCTCATTTCTGAATCAAGTCATCACTTCCTCTTCATCAAAACATCATCATTTCTCTTCCTGGAGTTAAATCAATCAATCTTGGACTTAATCAGTCAAATCAAATCCAATCTTTCATTCCTTCATAATCATTAGGTTGAAATATTTTAATCAAACGTATTTCAGATCTTCATCCCTAGTGAACACAATATTTCTTATAGAACATCAGTCCATCTTAAGCAATAAAATCCATTGGTATTTTCTTATTTTGCTTGGGATCACAAATCAATCACCAAGTAGGAGAAGGAATTATATAAAATAAACCTCTTGTGTTTACACCATCATAAGGTATTTTCTCACCTAGGTTTTCATTTAAAAGCCTTTAAGTCCAATCCAAATTCAATAAAAATCAAACTTAATCAATTCAATCCAATTCATCCAAATAAATTAATCAATCAAGTTCAATCAACAATCAAGTCAAGTCAAATATTTTTTCTCCTAAAATCATCATCAATTCTAAAGTTCACCCTTCATCTATCATCTATCTTCCTTCATCTTTCATCTTGTATCTTCCATATTTACTCCATCCTTTTGAGGTTACCATTTCATGGTAGTTACTCGATCCTAAGATTTTTTTAAACATGAGGCAAACACATTTGAACACCAAACATGATGATGAGAATCATTTTTCTCATCCCTTCTTCCAAGGAGAAGTACAGGCCAAAGACATAACCAATGCTCTTGAGGAGAATAAATTAGTCAATCAAGATGAGAGATCTGCCCAAGTAAATGACTTACTCAGTGACCCATATAATCTAGAGATGGTTGAAAAGGCCATTAGCCAAAATGGTGGAGATATTTTCATGAACCTTATTAAGAATGGGGTCACAGTACCTATTGATTTCAATGAATCTCTCCTTGCTAGAAATGTCATCAAGGCTAAAGCCGCCACAAACACGGCCTCAACCTCAAATGCAACATCATCACACAACAAAGGGAAGACCATTTCTAGTGGACCCTCTACATCACTCCTTGCATCAACTTCACAACCAAAATTTCACTTAACAAGGAAACAAATTCAACAAATTCTAAGTGTATTTCCCAACATCACTTCACACAATAGCTCTCATACCACAACTAATGCTACTACTGATGCTGGTGCTACTATTTTTAATATTAGGCACACTTCCATTCTCTTGTCTACACAAGTAGTCTCATCATTAACATTCACATTTCCACCATCTTCTTTGAAGACATCTACTTAACAAGCATCCTGAGCTTATCACTATACACCTCCTCCTATAGTCGGCATGACGTCAATAGGATTTTCAGCCTCACAGCTGGGAGGTGGACAATCTTTTGGGTCACAATTAATGCCTCACAATGCCTTTGATTTGGCCCAAAAATTCAATGATCTCAATAATCTTGTACAAATATTACAAAATGGAGGGAAGAAAGAGTTCTCTTTTGAATACATATGTCCTTACCCATTTGACAAATCAGTTACATTGCAACTGTTTCCTCCAAATTTTGAGATTCCAAAGTTTGAGAAGTACAAAGGTGAATCATGCCTACTCCAACATCTCAAATAATTTTATATTGCATTTCAATAGGTCTCCTACAATTAAAATTACCTAAAGATCCTCTTCACTGGGAGACTTGGCAACCCCACTTTGGAGTGGTTTATGGCACTCCCTCATGGTTCTCTATCAATATTCTCTGATCTTGCAGAAAATTTTGTTAGTCAACATTCTTACAAAATTAAACATCAAGCATCACTAAGGGGCCTATGTAATACAAAGAAAAATAATGGACAAACCTTTACCATCTTCCTACAGTGATGGAGAAATATTATGTATCGCATGCCTTGGAAAATACCTAATAATCATTTAATTGATATCTTCACTAGAAACATGGTATCCAAAATGTCGTTCCAAGTAAAGATGGCTTCTCCTAACACTTTCAAATCTCTTGCTAAAAAGGGGAAAAAAATTGAAGATGGAATTTTACAAAAAAGTTCCATTAAACATTTTACCCCTTCTGCTAACCATGATAAACCACAGTTTTGGACTAAGAACAAAGGAGTTGTCAATGATGGAGTGACAGATGCTAAACATGTCCAAAATTGCTAGGCATCCAGTCAAAAAAATAACAACAATAAAAAAAAAATCACAATAACAATTAGAACAACAACAATAACAATCAAAATAATTCATCACAACAACAATCTGAACAACAACCCCGCAATCATTCCTACTTATTCCCTTGCAAAAAATAACAACAGAAATAACAATAACAATAACAATAACAATAACAATAACAATAATACTAGACAATGCAAAAAATTCACTTCTCTTGCAGAATAGCTAGATGTGATTTTTTGACGTATAGTGGATCAAGGCATGATGGTATATCCTAACACTCAACCATTTGAAAAAAAATAAACCCAAGCCTACTTGGTATAAAGATAAAGAATACTATGATTATCATCACATCAAGGGACATGATATCAAGAAGTGCATGAAATTGAGTATTTTTTTCAAGACCTCATAGATGATGGAAAAATTTAGTTTGAGGGACAGAACCCATCATCATCCAATTCCAAACTAAAAGTCTACAATGAACCATTTCCTAAACATAATCAAAACAATGCATCTAATGCTATTCCTTATAACTACTCCACAAACACCATCACAGGCGATGATCCCACATGTGGAAAGCTAGAGGAAAATGATATATTTGGTTTTGATGCTCTTTGTAGATGCATTGAAGAATCTAAAAATAGTGTGAACACCCTCATGCTTAAAGGTGCCAGTTGTAATGCTACTACCCGAAGACCAAGAGTTACTATCTAGGCTGCCAATAATCCATCAACTTCTCCAAATCCACCGTCTGCACCATCAATAGCTACACGGCCTGCTTCACGCTATGATTTATTAGCCCAGTTAGGAAAAATGCCTATACAGATGTCAATCCTTGAGCTTCTGCAAACATCCCCCATCTACAAAGAAGTCCTTGAAAATGCTCTTAATGAATCCCCTATCCCTAAAAACATCAATGTGTCCCAATTCTAAGCCATGATAAAAAATCTAGCAGCACAAGAGAATTTGGTATTCAATGATAAATATTTCTAAGGCCCAGACCTCCATCACAATAAATCCCTTCATATTGAAGCCAAAATCCACTCCACTAAAATCAAGCAGGTCATTAGAGATGGTGGATCTGGCCTCAATTTATGTACATTGAAAATGATTATAAATATTGGTCTTTCTGAAGACCTTCTTGATGTAAATAAAAGAATCACAATAACATATTATGATGATAGAGAAAGGGAGAGAAAAGGTTTGATCACACTCCCTTTACAAGTTGGCGCAACCCTGATCAAAACAGTATGTCATGTGCTTGATCTAGATCTGCCATATAACATCTTGTTGGGACGACCATGGATACATACTATTAAAAGTGTACCTTCCACATAGCACCAATGTTTAAAGTTCCCACATTATGGCAGAGAAGTCACTATTTTCGGAGATCATGAGCCCTTTAAGTATTGCAAAAGATTGGAAGGAAGGTAGTCCAACTATTGTCCTCTGAATGAATTCTCTTGACCTATTGAAAAGGAGAATCCTATCCCACCAAAGAGTACTGAAGAAACATCTAAAAATCCTCCAAAAAAATCCAAAGGAAAAGAGAAAGTTGTTGAAGAAAAGAATCCCGATCCCGAGAAGAAAACAACGTTCACATATCAAGGCCCAGGGAAATACAAGTTTGAAAGTGCTATGTGCATTGGAAAACTCCCTCTATCCCTAAATTCTTATGGAAAACCATCATAGCTGACTCCTTCAGGAAACTAGGACACCATGAAATGCAAAAAGACTACGTTTTAAATTTGGGGATCCTTATCTGATGAACATATGGAATCGAATGTCCTAGATTTGCTTTACAAAGAAGAAGAAGAAGAAGAAAAATCAGTAACCTTCCCTAAGAATAAATATATCAAAGCTACTCCCATTTTTGAAAGCATGGGATATCACGGTACTGGTCTCGGAGCAAAAGAAACTAGAAGAAGAACACTCATTACCGCAAATGACTATCTGTAAGGCAAAGGATTGGGATCCTTGGAACCTAAGAATAACTTCACTAATGACTATTTTTTAGTTGAAATTGATTCAGACACTGAAGAGGAGTTCTTTGAGGTACCTTTCCAATATATCAAAAATCACCTCAATGACATTGCCCGTGTCCTTACCATCACTGAAGCCGACCTTTCATCCCCTAACCTTTCTCTGACAAACCCCAAACTAATTGATTGGGATCATGAAAACTCACTACCATCTTTAGAAATGCAATTCAGATGAGGCAATATTAGCCCTCTTTGGACTTAAGAATCTCTGAGAATATGAGCATCAGATCCACTACAATGAACAAGCCTACTTCGGTAGCCAGGTCAACGCTCTTAGTCACAAAATAGAAAATAAAAATAAAAATAAAAAAGAAGAGAAAACATACCCTAGTGAAAACCTCTCGCAGGCATCTCCGGATGACAAAAAACAAAAAATAAAGGACATTTCCTCTAGTGAAAACATTTTTGAGGCACTAGAGGAGGGATAAATTGATTTTCCTTTCATATTATTATAGTCATAAAAATCCTCCATCCTGATCGAAGACACAATAATAGTTAATCTTGGCTCATCAGAAAATCCAAAGGTCACATATATTGTTGCATCTCTTAATGATCAAGAACAAAAAGCTATAACTGGATTCCTCAAGAAGAAACAAGTTAAATTTTCTTGGACTTACAAGGACATGCCTGGATTAGATATAGATTTAGTTGTCCACAATCTTGTGGTTTATCCAAAGGTGAAGCCTGCCAAGCAGAAATTACGCAAGATGCATCCACAAGTTGCTTTACTAGTCAAAGTTGAGTTACAGAAAATGCTTGATAGTGACATCATCAGGTTGATTGATTATCCTGAGTGGGTCTCTAACATTGTACCAGTAGGTAAACCTACTTGGGTAATTTTTATCTATACTGACTTCAGAGACCTAAATTTAGCATGTCTTAAGGATGATTTTCCACTACCTAATATTGACATCATAGTGGATTTGAATGTTGGACACGAAATGTTGTCCCTCATCGGTGTCTTCTATGGATATAATCAAATTAGGATCACCCCAAAGATCAACACAAGACTACATTCACCACTCCTTGGGGTACGTTTTGTTTCCAGGTCATGCCCTTTGGTCTGAAAAATGCAGGTGCAACATATCAATGCGCCATGACCACAATCTTTCATTATCTCTTGCATGTTATTATGGAAGATTACATGGATGATCTCCTAGGAAAATATAAGACATGATATTCACACATCCCCATTCTCACAACAATCTTTGAACGATTGGAGAAGTACAAGCTTCGTCTTAATTCCAAAAAGTGTGTCTTTGGAGTTCAATCTGGCAAGTTATTGAGCTACATTGTCTGTCGCCGAGGTATTGAAGTAGATCCAAAGAAGATGAAAGCTATTCTAGAGATGTTATCTCCCAAAACATTGAAACAAATGTGAAGTCTATAAGGAAAGCTTCAGTCCATCAGAAGGTTCATGTCACAGTTCGCAGACACAATACATCCCTTTTCACATTTGTTATGCAAGAAAATCAAGTTTTCCTAGGATTTCTTATGTCAAACAATATTTGATTACCTAAAAGGATATCTAGCTAATCCTCTAGTGATGGTACTGCCTATTCTAGGCTGGCCTCTCATCTTGTATATATCTGGTACTAAAATTGCAATGGGTGCTCTTTTAGTACAGCTAAATGACAATGGAAAGGAATGAACAATCTATTATCCAAACAGAACACTAGTGGGTTACAAACTAAATTACTCACCCATTGAGAAAGCCTATTTGGCTATTGTTTTCTATACACAAAAATTGCACCATTACATGCTTAATTATAAGATCCAGCTAGTTGCTAAAATTGATCCACTCAAATATCTATTGTCAAAAGCTTTTCTCATAGGGTGCACTGCAAAGTGGGTCATGATTCTGAGTGAATTTGACATTGCTTATGTGGACCGAAAAGCTATTAAAGGACAAGTAATCATAGATCAGTTAGTTGAAGCACCTGTTGAAGGGGACCATCCAATCATCACAAATTTTCCAAACAAATCAGTTCTCAATGTCACCCCGACTATCCCATGGAAACTATATTTTGATGGATCTTTTACATAGAAGGGATCTAGGGCAAGCATCTTGTTCATCACACCTCAAGGGGATCTCATCCCTAAATCCTACAAACTACAATTTCTATACACCAACAATATTTCAAAATATGAAGCCTTGGTGACAGGGCTTCGCCAAGCCATCCAGTGAAAAATCTCTAGCTTACATGTTCTTGGTGACTCTCAGTTGGTTATCAAGAAAGTCCTAGATGAGTATCAAACAAAGGATGACAAGCTACTTCCCTATCGCATCCTGGTGGAATACCTAAAACAACATTTTACAAAACTGAACTTCCAATGAATCCCCCGGACAAACAACAATGCAACCAATGCAATGGAAATAATTGGATCATTAATCTCCATGTCACAACATAGTTCATGATCCTAGTTTCTCATTGATAATATTATGGTCCCTACCCATACCCAGTCGAAGACTGAAATGGTATGTGAAATTTCTGATCTTAATTCCCCTTGGTACCAAGAAATATATTCCCCTTAGTACTGAGAAATCTATTCCTACCTGAAAAATAAGGTCATTCCACTTACCCTCACCCCTAATCAACACAAAACCTTCATTCATTGAACCTAACACTATACAATCCTTGGTGATACCCTATTTTGAAAACACTTTGACAGAACTCTTTTGAGGTGTCTAAATTTTGATGAAGCACAAACATTGTTAGAGGAGGTACATCAAGGGATTTGTGGGGCTCATTCTAGTGGTCTCACCTTGGCCAAGAAATTGCTACACACTGGATATTATTGGCCTACTATGGAAAAATACACCTATCATTATGTAAATAAGTATGTGCCCTGTCGGCAACATGGTGATCTAATACATGCTCCCTCCCAATCCCTCCAACCTACCATCACACCTTGGCCTTTCTACCGTTGGGGACTAGACCTCATTGGCCAATTTTTTCAAAATTCTTCTAATGGCCACAAATACATCCTTGCTACCACAATATATTTCACCAAATGGGTTGAGGTTGTCCCTCTACCTATACAAATGGAAAACAAATCTCAAAGTTCATTTTGAACTATCTTATCTTTCGTTATGGAATTCCTCAAGACATTATCACTGATAATGGGACCCCATTTAAAAATTAGGATGTCAGAGAACTTTGTAAGAAACTTGGCATTACCCAACATTCCTCTTCCAAATACTTTCTGAAATGAAATGGTCAAGCAGAGGCTACCAACAAAACCATTATGAAAATCCTCAAAAAGATAGTTGATGAAGCTGGTCGTGATTGGCACCTTCACCTAAATCTCACACTCTAGACCTACTATACTTCCATTTGTACCCCTAGTGGAGCCACTATGTTCATCTTTATCTATGGTAGTGAGGCTATTATCCCCATCAAAATTAAGCTCCCTTCCCTCAGAATCTCCATGAAGAATCCTAAGTTGCTCACTTACAAGAGCTTGATCTCCTTGATGAAAGATGCCTTAATGCCCTCAACCACCTCTGCATGAATCAAAATCACCTCCACTTAAAGTTCAATAAGAAGATCAAACCTTGTCAGTTTGAGGTGGATTATCTTGTCCTACAACATAATATGAAGAATCTCCAGAACTATGAAAAGAAAGGAAAGTTTGAGCCTAACTGGTTGGGGCCCTTTGTGGTTACAGCCAAATTTGGCTCTGGAGCTTATCAGATTGCAACACCAGAGGGAGTTCTTGTCCTTGGTCCTATAAATATTGTACATCTCAAATGCTTCTATGCATAGTTTTTTTCAAATTCCATTGTACAACAGAAAATCAGTGAAAAATCCAAAAAAAATCAGAAAATCAGTGAAAAATCCAAAAAAAAATCAGAAAATCAGTGAAAAATCCAACAAAAAAATATAGAAAGAGAAATAAAATCATCCACTTGTGAAAAAAAAAATTGGCAATGCAATGGATAAGTACTGTTACCTAATTTTATGTTCATTCAATTGGTTAGAGTTGTTAGCCTAATTACTAGGTGAGTTTCTAAATAACCTGGTTTGCACATTATTAGTGATCTGAATTAAGTTTGTGTTCATTTCCTAAAAGCTGAAAATGAAAATTACATAAAGGAAAGGATCAAAATAATATATCCAAGAAATAAAATGATATATACATTGGATCATATTTAGTTTGAACATAAATAACAAGTATGTGAAGAAGAGAAGTAAAGCATTTATCTAAGGTCACACAGGCCATGAGCATAGCCAACTCATAGAAGTATATGGCTAATTACATACATGCACAAAAGCAAATGAACATAAATGACAAGGTACCAGACATTTCCTGAAGCAAAGAAGAGAGGTTGGCTCGGGTTTGACTCCAGTATGCTCCTGATTGGATCCAGAACCTGTAAGAAAGAGAAGAAATGGGTTTAGATCCAATGGATCTAAGAAATGCATGATAAGAAGTTATCTACATATACTTACATTCATGCATGCATGAAATCAGACATACATCAAAATAAGGAGATCATGCTCCAGGCATGAACATACTCACAATAATGCTGCAGAGGAAAGAAGGATACCATATTTTCGCTGACTTGTTTGTTCCATGTGTAGATATAGAAAAGATATGACATTGCATTGATATACAGTAAATTCCCTTGCTCAGACAATCGGAACCTTCAAGGGCAGCCATCACAAGACACCTTTGAAGGATAACTTTGTCTAATCAAAAACACTTATAAAGATCCACCAAAAGTAGCAGTAACCATGGAGCATTCAAAATACATAAGACAAGGTACAGTAATGGTGCATGAGGACATTTTTTAGTCAAATTCATGATGAGACATCAATGGTGTATGAAGACACAAGAAAGGCATGATACATGTGACACATTCTGCAAAATCAGCATAATATAATGGATCTCAACATTTGGGGACACACAACAACAATGATGCATGCACCTCCAAAGTTCAGAACAACAAAAGGTATGGTTTTTTGCATATGAATCTATGCATCAAGTACATGCACATCATGTGTGAATAAGTAGTAAAACAACATATGAATTTTAGAGTCAGCATCACTTATTGGTTGCACATGAGCAAAGATGATATGCATGTTTGAAAATTTGCATATAGAATTCATCAAGACAACAATACATCTCTGAAAATCAAAATGGAACATCAGAAATGATGATGATATAAGTGTTCCCCAGCATCAAGTGGAGTAATATCATGGCTACATGATAAAAAATCAGTCAGAGCCTATGGCCAAGAAAGGTTAAAACAACAATACAAACTCTTTTTGTGAATTTATTTTCAAGCTAGAAATACCATATGAATCATGGCGCCCCATGCTTTGGATTCAAAAAAGAAAAATAGATAAGAAAAACATATAAAATCTGCATGTTTATCTCAGTAAAACAACAAGGATGCACCCAAGAGTGGGCTCCCAAGGTGAAAAGAAGAAACAATAATGTATGAACAACATGATGCCCGAGCCCTTCATCAAAGCAGAAAACAACAAGGTGAGATGACTATGATAAGTGTTTTAATCAAGTTTAAACAACAATAGAGAAATTCAATGGGGTCTAAAAATTGTAGATTACTTCCATAGGAAGCAATGTAATGTGAAAATGCCCCAATATGTGGAAGCAAAGGAGGCAAAATTCATCTATAAATAGCAAGCACGCATGCCCACATTTTTCACATGAAACAAAAAATCTTCCATGCAAAGAGCAACACTCTTTTAAGCATTTTCAATCCACAAAACAACAAGGTAATGGAAAAATGTCCCATTGTATGGAGGCCAAAATAGAGAATGATGTTTCCAGCAAGCAAGAACAAGTTTTACGAGAATGATCTCCCAAGTAAGAAGGGCATCCACAAAAGGGATCCATGGTGCCACTTCTTGTGGAGACAAAACAAAGAGAACTCAAGCAAAGTGGCTAAAAACATAACAGCAATAAAACGTGCCCTAGCTGCCCATGTTTTTGCACATGAAACAACAAATCTTCGAAGAAAAGAAATAAATGAAGGAGTATAATGGCTTCATTCCAGAACACAGAAGTGCAGAAATGAAGTAGAGGATACATAGATATATTTCAGATTGAAAATGCAGAAAATGAAACAAAAATGATGCCCTAGGTTACACAGGTTTGATCAAGCATCAAATAATGATAAGGGTAAATCATCTACCTCATTTTTTATGGAGCATAACTTGCTATTTTCCTTTCCAAGATCCAAAAAAGCTCAAGAAAATTATAAACATCTCCAATTTCGAGTTCATCTTTCTCAACAAAGTGCAGCCATCTCACCATGAAACTCAAGTTCATCCCCAAAGTAAAAGAGGTAAAAGATGTAATTGAAAATAGGGTAAGAGATCAATTTGGGGTATGTTTTAAAACATAGGAAGATAGGAGATGTTTTAAAATAATTTTGTAAAATGCTAAGGTGGGGTAGGCTAAGGGTTTTTGTTTTGCCTAAGAGGGGATATAAAAATAAACATGAGCTTTTATTAAGAGAATTGAAAATATATTTATAAATATTTTCAAAGTGGGTGAAATTCAAAATTGTGTATGTATACCCCAAGTCCTAGGTATCATGGCTATTTTAATAACATGTATCCTATCATTTTCTCTTAGGGTCATTAATTAATTTGAAATTGGATTTAAAAATGTAAAGCCGTGATTATTATTTTATTGTAAATATTTGCCCAATGACGCAATTATAAATAATTTTTGGCAAATATCAGCTATCAATCATGATTAGGGGGGAATAGATTCAATTTGATGAAGGAATTATGATGCGATGAAGGAATTATGGTTAAAGCATGATTTTGGAATTTCCTCTCACCTACCCCTACAAATCCGGGAACCTGACATCCAGATTTGAGCAACATGTTGCTGGACCTAAAAATGCTGATTTCTAGATATATCCCTGCATCCAGTTCTAGATTTGGTGGTGTTTGGCATGGTGATTTATGAAATCCTTGGAAATGCATATTTTGGGGTGCATCCTATATATACCTCTCATTTTTTTTGTAGAGGAATTTCTTCATTCTATCTCACTCTAAGATTTGAATGCTTGTAGCTCTGAGAAGCATATTGTTTTCCAGCTCCTTTTGGTTGAATAGATAATAGAGATCCTCTTTTTCCTATTGTCTTCTAGATTTTTAAATGAGTTTTGGTCAGGTTATGATTCAAGTTAATCCTCTACTTGGCATATTGTTCATTTGATGTTTAGAAAACACATATTATTGTCTAAAGTTTGATTTGTATGCTCTCATAAGTCTTTGAGTTGTATGCTCTCATAAGTCTTTGAGTTGTGAAATTCATTCATTTCATTCTCATTGACAATCTACACCTTGTTATTCTCAAAAGAAATAATATAAGTAGAAAAAATCTGTGAATTCCAAGTTGTGTTTAAGTCATATTGTGAGCATTTTTTACAATCTGTGGATCTTCAAAGTTTTGGTGAATCACCTAGGTTATAAGTCCAGTTTTCATTTCATGCACTCTCTCTCCCTTTCCTCCAAAAAGTTATAGTTCAGTTTAAGGTGATTCAAGGGGAATTCGACCCTTAATCCGGAGGTCTACTTCCATTATAGGTTCCCCACAACCTAGAAGTATTCCCATGTTTCACAAGATTGCTGATTTTCATACTTAGCTCTTTCGGGTGCAATCCTTAGAGACAACAAGTACCATGGTGAAAACCTATTTCAGGCGCCATGCATAGTCAGATCTACCATCTTTTTGTACCATCCCTTACACACCATCCAACACCTTTTCCTAATAAGTTTGTTACACTACCCATATCTGTGTAGGTAGTTTCCTTCCATCTTTGCATTCACAATAAAATTGTATTCCCGCACGACTAAGCTTACCCCACGATGCTGAGATTTTTTTCCTAGACACAGTGATCGCAATAATTCTCATAAATCAACTGACAAATTTAATTTCACAGCTATTATTCCATTCACAATCAATTTCCAGAAAATGCTTGTTTCAATAATCAATCAATCTTTTCCCATCAGGATGCATCCTTCCGGCATTTGCTTATCAATCCTCCATCACACAATCATGTTCATGGCAAGAACTTTTGGACTGAATGAATGCTTGGTCATGATGCCTTTTTTTTTTATTTTACTTCTGTGTTCTAATATATCCTCCTCATGATTGCCTTGATCTTTAATATCTTGGTTTTTCATGAATGGTGTATTGGAATACATATATTTGTGGTATGATCTATTTGTCATAGTTGTTTAGTACACTTTTGTTTGGTCTATAGTAATGGCTATGTATGCCTCACTGGGTGAAAAATTTATACACATCCACAAAATACTTAAAAATATTTGGGTGTATTAATTCCTCCCATGAGTGATATTTCATTGGTACCATCATGACTCAAAATCTTACATCTGTGTTCTTAACAAAATATTTGTCTGAGAGTCTCGTCCATGCAAAGGAACAATGTCACTTGTGTTTTCTAGCACATTGCACATAAATCCTTTTGCAAAATCAAACTAGGGTGTGCTCTCCAACATTAACACAATGGGATCCCATGAAAATCATGTAGTTAGGTTACATATTAGATTAGTTCACGATGCATTTTCTGTTACTTTTGGCAAGATTCATGTTTCTTCCCTCTAAAGCTAGCTATGTGATCCTCTCAATTCTGGGTGGTACACACAAAATTGCATTGTCCTCATTAGAGTCTTCATTTAGTTGCATTCATTATCTCATGATGATTTTAATTATTGACTTCAAATTCATCCTACTTATCTAGATACATTTCATTACATTATCTCATTACTCATTAATCATTAGTCCTTATTCATTATTCATTTTTCATTATTCGTCAATCATTAGACATCATTTTAAACATAATTTCATTACTCATTAGTCCTCATGCATTATTCATTAATCATTATCTACTTACACATTACTCATTAGACATTTATTTTCATCATTACATTGTATTACTCATTAGGTACATTAATCATTACTTTGCATTAATCATTGAGTACATTATTCATTAATCATTATATCATAAGTAATCAAATTCATTCTTCCACAATACATTTATTTATTCCACATTGCATTAAACATGTAAACATTGCATTCATGTGCATATAAAAGTATTAAACACATAAACATCATATATCACATCCTGCATCACAAATACGTCGGTATAATCACATATCACATCCTGCATCACAAATATGTCAGTAACATCACATATCACATCTTGCATCACAAATATGTCAGTATCATTAGTATCACATCCTACATCACACACATTAGTCATAAAATCATCATCATATGCATATAGAAATCTCATACATCATAAAGGTAGGACCATCAATAAGAGTGTATGTATATATCAAATGTCCAATCAAGTACATCAATATCAAAATCCATATACATGTATATCTCTGTTAGTGAATAGATTTGTCCTTCAGTATATCTTTGACAAAATAACTCTATACCCCTTTTGAAAGACAAATAGCAACTAACAGTTGGGTAAGTGTTCTTTACTCACTTCCCTTTGAATTTGATCTTAGGTACAACTCCCTAGGAATGATTTTCAATATTTAGATAACACCAATTTCACAGTTTAACTTTTAACCTGAAAGTTTATAAAGGCTACTTTCTCATTCTTAGATGAGAAGCATGACAATATTACCTTAGAAAAGATAAAAAAATAAAGAGAAGGAAAGAAAAAGCACAATTTTTCTATCAGCAATGATTACATGAAATTAAATGATCAACAGCTATAAAATAACAGAATATGGATAGAATCAGGCCACTATGAATCCATAGAAATACACCACAGAATAAAACAAAATTTCAACACAGAACATTTGCTTATTCATTTCAAATAACATAGATCTGAAAGCTTAATCATAATGTATTCCAAAATTGCAACACAGACAACCATGCAAAATTTATTTTTTCAATAGTAATGTCAGATTTAGTCAATATCTGTTACCCAATTTGTAAAACTACCACACTCAAAATTAAAGTATTTTGTTATGATCAGTTTTTCTTGAACCTTTTTTATGTTTTTGGTACCAGTACTTATAGTTTTAAAATGCTGAGAGGTCTTCCTAAAAAACATGACCTCTCGGGAAAGAAGTTATAAAAAAAAACAAATTAAAAAGGACAGATGTCCTGAAGAGTCTTGCATGAAGTTCAAAGAGAAACTAATTGTCCAAATCAAGCTCTTTTTCCACAGCGTGATCCTCACTTCCCGCTGATATTCCATCTTCTTCGGTAGAAGACTGGGTGGGATTCCATTCTTTGTATGCTTGGATCAGCTCCTTTGCAACCTATCTATGTGGGACCTTTGAGTTTACAATTTGGGTCATTGAGGCCTCTTTACTCCACTTCAACTTCTTTACCTTTTCCACCAGCCCAGGTAGTTGATCAATGCATAGGTATAGAATTGACTCGATCCTTTCCATTTGTGTGAGATCAGTTGCCTTAGGATTAGATTTTTATTTGATTATTTTCATGGCTGAGCCAAAGGCTTCTAGAGCTCCTTTTAATTCATGTTCTCCATAAGTTTCTAGGTAGGTGTAGGTGAAGTTGATGACTTTCAATTCATTCAGAGTAGCTTTCTGAATCTATTTGGCCTCAGCTTCATACTCCTTCATTTTAGTGATGGTATTTCTAATAATATAAATCCACTAGCTTATGTTCTTTCTGAGAATGAAGAAGATTTATTCTTTAGTGGACTTTAGTGATTTCTCCATATAGAACTTATTGAAACCATACCTGTCTATTTCTAGGAATTCCTCATCGCAAAGACCCATTTCTCTTCTTCCCCATCCCAGACTTGTCGCCGAGTCTCTAATTCCCCCATTATAGCCTTGGTATCATGGAGAACCACATGAGAGTCTTTAATATATTGGTGACCACTATTGACTACCTAAGACATCCATTCATCCACAGAAGAGACTAAAACCCAGCCACACTGAACTTGATTCAGTAGGTTTTTGCTTTCCACTGAATTTGGATTAAAGACTTGAGGGGACTCGATCAAAGGCATGGCATTGAAATTGCAAAAGGAATTGATAAACTGGGATATTGACGCTATGGTTTGCTTCATCTCTTTTTTTCTTTACTATCTTTCCAAGACATCATCAATATTTGTTGGGTAGTTTCTTTAAACAAATGATTTTTAACCACCCTATCCATGGTTCCCAACTCAATTTTAGTTACCTCAAAGTCCTCTACTGTAACTTCTTGCTTTTCTTCTTTTGGCCTATAAGTGACCACTTTAGCAATCCATTTCCCTTTCTTCGTATCAGAAAACATCCAAGCAGTGCTCTTAACCTTTTTAGTTTTAGGAGTCCTCTTAACATACTTACTCACAATATCCTTCACCAGGATAGCAACAGGAACCAGACTTTGTTTCTTGTTCATAGATGTGGTCAACATTTTGGCATTGTACTTGCTGTAGTCGATTGTTTAGTTATCTTTGTAGGTGTGTCCATCATGTCCAATGTCACGTCATCCAGATCAAAAAGATCTTTTCCTACATGTTCATCTTCTCCAATTTGGTAACTCGTGTCACCAAATTTATCATCATCCAGGTTGATCGTCTCTATGTTCTCCTATGCCATCTTTTCTTTATTTTGAGACTGGGTCCTTGATCTGGTGATCCACTAAGGTGAAACTACAGGAAAGGATTCTACATTAGGTTTATTCTTGGAACTCCTAGTTCACTGCTTCCCCGAGGAACCTGCATTGTCAATCAGTTCATGAAGATTAGAAATAGGGGAAGGGGAAGATAAAGATGAATTTTTAACTTTAATTTATTTAGGACTAGATTGCTTTCTTCTTTTCTACAGCCACTTCTTAGTTAACTGAATTACATGTTGCATTCTCTATTTAATATCATCTTCTTCATCTGTTGTCCAGTCAATATCATATTCTTCACTTTCCATGGATTTCTTGAAACTTGGTTCAATAAAATTTGAACCATCATCAATAACCCTTTCCAAATTGAATTGCAACCTCATAGACAGAATATGGGATATGCACAGTCTGCTATGTTCTCTTTATTTGACTTGAGACTCATCAGAGTAGTCCTCCCAAAAATCTTCAAGATGGGGGATAGTAAATATATGAGACCTGAGACCTAGGCTTCCACTGGCAAAGTTCTTATTGTCAAACCCTGCTCTTTCAGTATAGAAATTGAAATCAAAATGCCTCAAATCACTCCCAATGTTGATTGCATCTTCTATAGAAGCACATGAGAATTTACCTAGTTGTATTGGAAATACTTTTTCCCATTCTTCCTCTGGGAGGAATCTCTTAAGCACAGTAGCAAGTTTCCTACAGACTTCTCCAGGAACAAAATAGTCAAAGGCATACCTAGGCAACCTCATGGGAGAATCTTCAAAGTAGTCAACCCTAATGTAGGTGAATCTAGAGAACTGGGTGTAGAAGATTCCAAACTTAGTCACAAACCCCTGAGCTTCTGAGCTCATTCTCCTAGCAGAGTCTCTGGTTAATTTGAAACAAAGCTTTCCCATGAAGGTATCATGTACTCTCTTGTAATTTTGAATTATATTTCTTCTGTGCAAGATAGGGAAATATTCATAAACACACATACCACCAAGGCTCATGAGGCATTCTGCTCCATTGTTTACTATAGGCTAAACAATAAATAAGATAGGATGATATGAAAAAGCTACTCCTAGTAAGTTTCAAGTTATTAAGTTGCTCTCTCATAGAGCTGGCAATTAACTCAGCCCAGGCCAAGATTTGTTTTCCCTGCAGAACAAATTGAACATAGCGAAATAACCAATGAGAAAAGAAATAAGTCTCTAGGGACCCACTCACTCTTTGCAGCATCACCATAATGTCACTGATATAGGAGTGTACATGGATTTTGTTGAAATTTTTGGGTAGGAAAGAACCTCCCCTCTGAGGGTTTAATAACTAGTGTTTAGCCATGGAAGTACAATTTTTGTCTGCATTTTCTTTGAATTTGACAAGGGATTGTGTAGGGGAAAAGGCACAAAAGGTATGTTATGGAATGTGGAAAGCTAAGGATACAATTTCCCTATTAATAGACAATAAGATTTTGCCATCCTTTTTAAGAATAGACTCAGTTCTTTGGTCATAATTGCGAATGCATTCATAAATCAACTTAGGGAAAATTACTCTCAGCCTTGAGGTCCTGTCTGACATCACTGGTCTCCCCCTGGATGGGCTAAATTACTCTAAAGAGGTGAAAATGGGAACCAGAGCGTACAACAAATTTCCTGACACTGATGAGGAGAGGGCTCTATTGGTGAAAGGTAAGAAAGACTATGTCAAAATTGAGAATATTGATAAAGTATGGGGTTCTATAATTAAAGCTATTATGGAATACTTTACTTTGGAGGGTAGATTCTCTAGGGTTTATAATTACCACTTTGCCCTAGTTAATCATTTTAGACATGAGGTTCATATTTCCTTCCCCTTCTTTCTTCTCTGGTCGCTTAACCAGAGCATTTCTGACTGCAGAACGAAGAATGCCCCTATTCTCCATGTCGGTCTTATCCTCCTTATTGCTGGTTATGCTAGAGATCATATCCCCGACCATATCCCTGCCCAGATTAGAAAGAGAAAGTCTGCGGGGTCTCTGAATAAGTCTTCAAAACCTAAGAAATTCTCTCTGCCCTCTGAGCCATCTCCTTCTATATCTCCAGTTGTGCTGAAGAATGCTATGCATCTTAGTGATGTCTTTGGAGTGGAAAAGAATGTTCAAGACATCCTAGCTAGTCCTCTTATCCAGGAGTCTGATGGTGAGAAGCATACCCCTCAGGAAATAGAATTTGATGATGCCCAGATGCGCCAGAAGGATCCTATTGCCGTGTTTTCCCCCACTACCCAAATCCCTGTGGTGAAGGATGCGGTGGAACCTAAAATTACAAATGCCAAAGGAAACCTAGAGGATTTTTGTGACATTCTTAAAATAGGGGAAAAGATTTCTTCTGTTTTGAAGAATTTTAATACAGAAGGTTATGAGAAGAAAGAGACAGAGGTTGAAAAGAACAAAGAAGCTGAAGTTAATACAATGGACAATAATGCTGAAAATTTGGGGGACAATAGTTTTAAGGTACTGGAAGAGGAAAACTTTGAGTCCCATGACTCTCCTAGTTATGAGAAGGAGAATTTGAAAGAAGAAAGTGACAGAAATCTTCAGGGTAGA
>MU228154.1:7964645-8009542 GCA_018584345.1 Thuja plicata | reverse complement strand
TTACATATTGATTCATATTGACTCAAAATGACATTAAAAATGAAAATGTGATTGAGTTTACTTATTAATTGAGTTTTATCCTCATACATGCTCATATCATTCTTTTGTGCTTGGTGCTCCTGCACCACACCCACAACCCTCTCTAAGAGAAAATTAGCAAGGCTTGGGTGCCCTTGTTTGGCTCATCAGAGGTTATGTTGAAAAGATTGTGTTTTGGAGTGAGATTTTGATATGTTAATGTAGCTTAAAATGATTTATATCTCTAACGTTTGCATGTCTAAGCTTTCTCCCAATAGGTAGGTTTTCATCACATACAATTAGGTCTAGGGAGAAAAGTGAGACAATAGTTTTTGACCCTTGTGTTCAAAAAGTACCTGTATTGTCTTAAAATGGAAGTACTTCCATCTTAGTAGGTTTAGCACCCTCATTTAGTGCAGTTACATTATAGATTTTCATTTAGGATGCATTTTCACTTGGTAATTCTTCATTTCTAGGTGAAATTACAGTTAGGATCCTGAGGATTCTCATTGATTTCCTTCTTTGTGGCTCTATTTTATAGGTAGAAACTATGTACTAGTCCTCCTAGCCTTCATCACATCTCTTCTAGGCCCCTGTGCCCTTTTCTAGGATTTTGTTCTATTTTCCCATCATCCTAGGTCCCTAGCTAACCTAGAAACTTCTCTGGCACTCTAATTTGACCGGCCTAAAACCTCAGGTCAGGGTTGAGGTTAACCCTAACCTAGATCAAGGTTGAGGTCGACCGTGACCTAGGTTAGGGTCGAGTTCAACCTTGACCTTTTTTGGGTTTTGGTTCTCGCTTTCAAATTTGGATCATAGTGGGGCCCTAAATTCAAAATTGGTCCTTGGATCTGAATGCGGAAGGGTTTTTATTCAAAATATAATTAATGCATTCCCTCCTTGGTTATTGTGATTGGACCATAATAGGAGGCTTACCTTGAAATCTCTATATAAGCACTCTCTTTTCCCTTCATTTGATATATGATCATGACACGAGATAATGATATGACATGATGATGATATGAGATGATGATGCAAGAATGCAAGAGGATGATATAGGAGGACAAGATATGATGATGCCTTGATGCAAGAAATCATTTTGTGGACAATCTATTGTGGAAATTCATTGGAGAAAGAAAGAGTTCTTCAATCCTTCCTTCTTCTTTGATCTACTATTTTCAACATTCAAGCATTCAAAATATACAATCAAAGGGTAGCAACTATGGATTGTGAGTTTGGTAGGACTACTTTAGCCTTGGGGGCTTGGTATGCTTTCTTTATCATATTCAAATCTATGCATTTCTCTCTCATTTTCAAATTCATGCTAGGGTTTCAATCTAGAGGATTAGATCTTGGCATTTCACATTCAAAGCTCTTCCTACGAGAAACACACACATATATTCTATTACATCTGGCTATTTATGGAGGTGGATATCACCAAAATGGGTGTTTGACTAAGGCCAAAACCTATATAGCCACCCCAAAAAACCATTTTCAGATATCTATAGTCGTTGTTTTGGGAGTTGCGGAGAAGATTTGGATACCCTTTTCATAAAAATTTCAGGATCCGCAAACAAAATTTCCATCGGAGCAGTACAGGTCAAGATCGACATAAAGGGGTCAAGGTCGATCTGCATTTGGGTCAAGGTTGACCTCACTCAAAAAAGGAAAATATTTATGGGTTTTCTCCATCTTTGTGTTTCTATTCTAAATCTGGTTGCATAATTTCTAGAAACTCAATACAGACGCCAGAAAACAACAACTTCCAGATCTACTATGTTATGAGGTATGTATGTCATTTCATTATTCTTTGCAAATATTTCTAGATTTATATTCCTTATCATTAAAATTAAATTTAAGTGGTTAATGGAGGTATAGGGTCTCATTTATGTGCAATCGCCCATTATTCTAAACCCTATCCACATCATCATTTTCCCACCTTACATTTTGGTGAACCTGTTTATGACAACTCTTTCTTTTTGGTGTTAGATTTGTATTTTATGTTAGATCTTACATGCATATAAAAGTAGATTTCTTTTATGCTCTTGCATTTATATTTCAAAAATAAATTAAAAAATCACAAAATTTCTTTAAAAATATAAAAACATTTACATTTTTCATGCTTGTAGTGTTACTTTGTGTTCTGTTATGCCCTGCATCCCCGTCCCTACATTTTGTGTGCAAAATGTTGGGTCCCCCTTTTTGTTTTTCTGCTTTTGGCTCTTTCCTTGTCTTTTTCTTTATTTCCTTTATTTTCCTTCTCTGAGGTTTTCTTCCCCGCAGTTTTGCTTTGTTATGTTGGTCTCTCATGCCTCTGGGACCTCGGTGCCAGAGTTGGTTGTCCTTTGTCAGGAGCCAGATTCCAGACTCTGGGATTCTTTGTCACGATGTCTTCTTTCATTAAGATGGTATTATTGCATGGAGTCCCTGGGCCCGGAGTCTGGAGGTCTGTCTATCTGGAGTTTGCGGATGGAAAGGTGGCTTGCTTTTTATCGTGGGTATAAATAGAAGTTACCTGTCATTTTCACATTTACCGTGATTAAACACTTAAGCAATCAGAGCGATTTCAGAGTGATTTGCAGAAATTTAGCGATAATCCAGTGCTAATAATTTCAGGCATTTTTGAGTGATTGTGAGTGGTTTGTGGTGGCGGGTTGTGATCGTTTGGCAGTTGAAGCTGTTGTAGATATTTTGCAGAGGCTTCCTCTCCTCTCCTTTCTGTGTTTTCAGGTTGGTGCCTCCTCTCCTTTCAGCTTTCTTTCTTTCTGGTTTTGTGGGTTTTGGTGTTGCCTTGCCCTTTTTGTTTGTTTTTCTTTCGTTTCTTTCTGGTTTGCCACCCGTTGGTGGGTCGGCCCTACTAGAGGGTTGTCCACCCTCTGTGCAGGTGTAATCTAGTCTATATATAGTGTAGGAAGTTGTAAATATTTTGTGCTTTGTCTGGATTCCTGTAAGTGTTTGCTCTGCGGTGTATATATGTATAAATTTTGTGTATATTTGTTGTATATCCCTCCAGTCTACATGTATATATCCTTTAGCTTTGATGTATATTATATGTGTATCCTACCAGATAGCCTAGAAAGCTCTTCGTGCTACCTATGTTGCTGGTTTTCATCCGCGAGCTCATTCTGTGCAGAATACTGCCTGTTTGAGACTAGGCTCTCGGCTAGTTTCAAATAGGTGGTTTTCTCTCTCCTCTATAAACCAGCCTGAACTTCATTTATGAGTCATGTGCACATTTAAATTTTCCCAAGTGGCCTTCACTTTTTGCACATTCAGACAGTTGGCTCCACCGTCATCACCATAACTCCCATTTATTACTCACCCGCGTGGCACCCACGTGGATCTAACAGCCCACTTTTTGTACACCTCTACCAATGGTTACTTCCCTAGGCCCCGGGTCTCTTGCCATCACCCATCCCATGTCATTCTTTCTAAGTGTGATAAAATTCCTGGACCTGGATGGTTAATTAAATTCCTAAGTTCACAATATGTATATGTATGCTTTTCAAAGTTTTTTTTGAATGAGGCTAACTTTTTCAGGGGAAGAAAACACCATGATGGTAAGATCTCTAGACCCTGAAGTATATGTCTATTAATGGGCTCTAACTTTCACCTTGCCTTGCAGGTTTTCAGAGCAGCAAAATTTGCAAATATGTCTGAAGCTTCCGCATCCTCACCACCCAAAAGTCTGGAACTACCTTCCACGGCAAGTACCAGGGCGGCAGTCAGATCTAAGTTGGAAAAATCCCTGGAGAAGATGTCTTTGAGCCTGAAATACAGAAAGGATGAAGTCATCACGGGCTCAAAGATCGATTCCAAAGTCCAGTTCATCACCGACACCAGCGTCATAACAAGGCCAGAAATGCAGGCCTTGGTCAAAGTTATGTACATTCAGCGACAGGCCGGGGATCCTTTGGCCATTCAAATTGGAAACTCTGGGATTCTCAAGGTGGCTTGTTTCCTGTGCTTTATGCAGTCACCAGAGCTTATTCTCACACTTTCGGCACACTACAACACATCTGTCTAGGCTGTTATGCTTACAGCCCCGGAGCCAATAGGGTACCCTACTCCCTTGGTGTCCCTCAATCCTGATACCTTCTAGAGGGGCTTGGGGATCCCCCAATTTGATAAACCAGCCATGGTCACCCAGTCAGATGCCTTGGCCCAATTCACTCAGTTGGAGGAAGCGGCCCGTATATACATGAATAATCATTGGCTAAAGACCCCGAAGAGGGATCCCAGGAGGATGAAGCTGGAAATCCCCAGGGACAAATTCAAAGAAAGCATCCAAATGGGGATGATAGCCTTATGCCAGGTCTTTGGACAACAACATGCCCGGGAGTTCTCCAGGTGGATGTACTACTTTTTGCTAGGTATCAGCACGGGCGAGGAGTATTTTGACTAGGCTGCCATAATCTCCAACCATGTGGACTCCCAGTTCCTCCAACTGGCCAAGAAGAAGAAGTTTTATATGACTTCTTATGTCCTCTGGGCCCTGGTGCAACAACGGCCCCATACCAATGGGTTACTTACAGAGGGCATGATCAGGATCGGCCCGGGAAAGAAGGCCCCTTGGGATCACTTCCCACAAATACAATGGGAGGCCAGCTTCCCTAGTTTTTTCTAGTTAAATGATGCCTTCGTTTACTACCACCTGCTCACACCCACCCAGGATGCAGGATACCGCCTATCCGCAGAGGTGATGAATTTGGTCCAGAGTTATGAACATTATTATATACAATTTCAGCAACATACTTATATAAGGGTGACCGGCTTCTCTGGGAAACCCTACTTGTTGCCCAAACACTGCGGGGACAAGATAGTCCTCCTGGAATATTGCAGGCAAATGATGGAGCTACACACCTTCTTCACCTTGAAGAAGGTAACAAATATACCATTCCTAATCACTTGTGGAAATTATTCATGCAGTTTGGCCACCGTGAAAGAGGCGGATATTGAGCTTAAGAGCCATAGCCTAGAAAAATTGTACTTAGCGCGAAAACATTTTGATCTGCATGGAAAGATCACAACAGCGCTTCCCCAGGCATCGAAGCCCCACCAATATCATATGGAGGATTTTTGGGAAGACTTCCAGGATGACGTGGACGTTCAGGGGCAAAATTTTGTCAGGATGACCGTAGGGATGATGGAAAGATTGAAGCTCCAGAGATTTTTGGAGGACTTTTAAGATACTGGCTCCACGGTCGATCCCCAGTACAAGGAAAAGGGGATCGATGGCCCTTCCACCAGTGAACTGGGATGCACAGGAAGGGCCCACAATTGAAGAGTTCACTCGCAACATAGTCAAACACAGCCACCTCTACTTCAAAAAGGTGTGCCCTGGAAGCATCCGCTAGGCGGCCCAGCCGATACCAAAGTTAACTCTGGGGGCCAGGACTTCCTCACAAAGAGTAGATAAAGGAAAAGGGGTAGACACAACTCCCATTGTGCAACAAGTCCCTATTAAAGAGAAAATAAGGCAATCAGTAGCAGCCTCCCAGCAAATGAAGGAGAAGCTAATCACACAGCTGGCTACCCCAGTGCTTATGGCTAGACCAATTCATCCTCCATCCTCCCCTTCACTAGCAGCCTTGATGGTCAAGGAAATAGGGGTGGATCCAGTGGAGCAAGCAGCAATAAGAGATGTGGGGCTGCCCTTGATTACCAAGAGAAGGAGGAGGCTTGACCTGAAGCCCAAGAAGGAGTCAGAGTTGGGGATGCCCCAAACTCCACAAGTTGAGATCCTTTCCTCTGACTCCCCAGAGCCAGAAAAGGAACTAGAGCCTTCCGATGTCCCAGCCAACCCTCCTCTATAGGATGAGTTTGATGACATTTTTGCAAATGACGAGTTCAGTAATCTACAGGGGGACATCGAGCAGACAAAGATTGAAGTCCCAGTAGAAGAGGAAGCTAAGGAACAAAGACCTACATAAGAGCAGGAGGAATAGATGGAAGAAGAGGAGGTAGAGTAGGAGATCACTTTCGAGGTTTCAGAGATGCAAGATACAGGGGTGGACAAACAAAAGCAGAGTGAACAAGCAACATCCGCTGAGGGAATTGGACCTATGAGAGCAACCGTAACCTCATCCACCACATTCCAAGTGCCACTCCTTGGAGTGACCTTTGGGAAGGTAATAACCATGGCACAAATGCTAAATCTTGGCTGGTACCTCTCCTATTACCAAAGGATATATCAAAAGAAGAAGAGATCCTAGCGATAGAGGCCGAAGAGCAAGAACAACAAGAGGAGGAAACCCCCGGGATAGCTGATGAAGGTATAGACGAAGCTGAAGATACAAAGGAAAAGGCTAAGGAAACAAACATCGCTGGGGGAAATGTTCTTGATGAAGCCCAAGATAAAGAGAAAGGGGTGGGTGAGACTCACACCACTGAGGAGAAATAGCAATAGGACACCAGGGAAGAACTAAAAAAATAGAATTTGGTGAACAAGCCACCCCTGCCACCTCAGTGGTTAGTTGAAAGAAAGAAGAGAAAAGCCCTATCCACCCCTAGAGCTCACCTCTCCCTAGCCAAAATGATGGCCCAGGTCTAGGGCCCACCAAAGGCCAAGAAAACCCAGATGGTTCATACTCTTCAAACCGGGCTGGGAGGAGAAACAATTGTCGTTGTTGCAACACCTCCCCCAGACACTGATGAGGCAACTACTAAGGCCAAAGATTATGATATCACAGAGATATCACTGGGAAAAAGAGGTGAACAGGGTGAAGTGAACCTGTTAAAGGAGGCAACCATAGCCATGGAGGCCCGATACGAAAAAGAGGCCCAAAGGCTCAAAGCGAAAAAATAAAAGATAGCGAACCTTATGGGATTGCTTACTAAGCTAGCCAGGCCTATTAGTTCCATTCCTCTGGAGGCCTCCACATTTGACGCGCCATTACCCCAGAGTTACATAGAATCCCTGTGAGCAATGAAGAAGAAGGCCCAAGTGGTCGATGAGTGGGTCGCTCTGCAAGTAGGAAACACCTAGTGTTTCCTGGTATCTACCCTCCCAGATTTATATGCAGCCCGACATGTTCTGCATCAGGTGGAAACCATCCTTAACATATGGGAGGGTGATATGGAACACTATGAGGCATGGAAGGTAGAACTAGCAGAGCTCCTTAGCCTTGGGGAAGAGATGGTCTCTGAGTTCAGGATTCTAGGAGAAGAATCATTCAATTTTGTGAGAACCCACAACTCCAGACTTGACCTCACATTGGAGATACTCAAGAAACTGGTAGGGGTTCTACATGATAAAGTCAACACAGTTTAGTATTCTTCAAATATGTACAAGGCATTTTTCACAAAGGTCTCTGAAGCTGACCCATTCAGCACTGATACATGCACTCTGGAGGAGTACATTTTGGGTAAGTTCAATGAATTAATGGAGTCCAAATATCAATCCCTAGAGGGACTGGACAGGACGCAAATGACAGGGCTAACTCACATGATCCTTAGAGGCCATGATGCAGAAAAAATGGCTGATGAGTTCAAGAATAATGTTCCAGACCTAGGGGAACAAATTGAGGTGGCTAAGTACCGGCGGTCTGGCCTCAGAGAAATTGATGAGGTTGGAATCTCCCGCCTTCTCCAAACCTTCAATGACAACAAGCAAGAATAAAGTTTCTCTGAAGGCTGGAGAAAACCCAAACATTTTGTATTCTTTATTCTTTCGGAACATAAGTTCCCGGATCTCATAGTCCCAGATCCTAAATTTTGTATTCTTTCGAGTGATCTGTGTCCCAGTCCCCGAGGCCGATCGGTCACTTTCAGAAGCGGTTAATAAAGACTGTCAGAGGCTAGTTGGCTACATCGAGGAATGTCAGATCAACAGTTGGTTTTCTGACACATGGTCTTCTTGAGGTGCCACTTTGGATGTACACCTGGCACATTGGAGACAGGGTGCCACATTTCCCATTTGTGAGGCATGTAGCCTCGATCCCCGGGGATTGGATTTCTTCCTTCTCTTTCCCAGCTCTCTTCTTGAGGCTGATTCTTCCACTCTACCTTCTTGTCTTATTCTTCTGACATGCCAGGCCTATTCCGTCTCGAGGTCTTTTGTAGGGTGGCGCAAGTAGTACCATCCCCTGGATATTATATTTTATTGCAGTGTAATGTAAAATAGGGTTAGGGTTAGGGTTAGATGAAAATGTGTATAAATAGTAAGTCTGGCCCTTTTCCAAGGGTCAGTGAAATTGATGATTTTGCTGTCCACAGTAATAGAGAAGCAGTATTTTCATTTCAGTTGCAGAGCTCAATGCTCCATTGTTTAAGCATTCAATATTTAGATGCTCCCTTGGAGCCACCATTGTATCACGCACCAACGCTTGCTGGAAGAAATATTAATGAAGAAGGGAGAGTTCTTGCAATGATGTTGTTGGCATTCGATCTTCTGAGTTAATGGTATTTTATGTTTTATGTTCTTCATGTCTTCTGCTCTGATATTTTAAGTAGCTTAACGTCCTCCTTTCCCTTGCTACTAATCAAATATGGACTGATGGTTGTGTATTTATTCAGTATTTAGTATAGTATATTAGAGCATTATTGATGTATGGGATGTTTAAACATAACTATAAGTAGATGAGACATTTCTAACCCTACAGGATCTTTTCAGTTTATTTGCTAAGTGTAGAATGCTTGGAGAAACCTTACCTTCCTAAATCCCCAGAGAGAATGAGTTGAAGAAACCAGCTATCCCCCTTGAAAATAGTCACTTCTCCCAACCAAGCCCCGCACCGTCGAGACTCAACACCCAGGTGCTTGGAGGCCCAGGGAGTCTCACTTCCCCAAATAACCTTTGCAAGCAGAGTTGGCTGGTACCCCAGTACCTGGTGACAACTTATGACTGTTGGCGGACCCGGTCAACAAAACCCCATCAACATGTTCAACATGTATGATTTTTTTTTTGAGTACTTTGATGAGGATTTTATTGCAAAACATGATAGATCCCCTAATTAGGTACATGAAAGTGAGGATGAAAATTATTCGAATAAGATCTCCATTGATCCTATTTCTATTTCATCCTCCTCTGCAACCTCTTCAATTGACCTTTACCTTAGGATGTGTGCATGGTTACCTTCATGTTCCACTATTTGCAACATTGATGCACCTAGAATGTTATATCCTAAACCTTTGTTGATGGTAAAAGGATGTCCTCTAATAAAAATTAAGGGTAAACCTAGAGATCCTTTGTATTTCTTTGATAACACGGATTCCATCTCACATGCTTATTGCACACGAAATAACCCTCAGCCTATTGTTTCAACTTCTTTACCTCCTTCTCAACCTATGCTTCCTCAAGCACCTAGGTTTCCATCTTCCTTTAAGGAGTATGACTTAGTTGAACAATTACATGCTACTCCCGCTAAGATATCTTTATGGGAATTGCTTCAAACTTCCTCGGCCTATCATGAGGCATTTTAAAAGGCTTTATCTACCCTTCCTACTTCACCCCCTAACTAAGAGAATATTAATTCTTTTTTGGATTGCATGCATAATATGCCGTATGTACCTCCTATTTTTTTTCCAATAATGATTTACCTCCAGTTGAGGTGCAGAATCAATATGATGCTCTTATGGTTGTTGTTTCTATTAATCGGAGTATCATTCGTAGAACATTAATTGATAGTGGATCTTAAGGAAATTAAGGTTGATCTTAAAACTATTCAACCTGATAATATCCCTATTGATGGATTTGATAATATTGCAAAGAGAACTATGGGTATTATTACTCTACCTATTAAGGTTGGTCTGGTTATTCTCAATACACCTATTCATGTTATGCCTGGAACTCTCAATTATAACCTTCTTTTAGGTATACCTTGGTTACATACTATGCATGCAGTTCCTTCTACTCTTCTGCACAAGGTTAGGTTCATTTATAATAATTTGATGTATACGCTACATGCGGATGATGCATCGAATCCTTTCTTAAATACGGAATATGCTAAAGTTTATGAACCCCAACCAAGTAAAGAACCTGAAAGGCCACTTGAGATTAAACAAACTGAAACTCCGTCTTCTTCTTTGACTAGGGACAATTGGGGAACATTGGACTTTAATCCTTCATTTATTGGAAAATATAAAGTTTCTTATTTGGAATTCATGAACCAACAAAGTGGGTTTGAAAAACAAGTTTTTACTCCTTCCCCACTTTCTGCGGAATTAAAAAGTAACTTTGTTGCTGCCTCAATTGATGAAAAAATTGAAACAATAAAACCTGATTGCTATGATATTGTGACATATGTGGCTCCTTTGAATCAATCTGATATGGCTGATAGATATGGTTCTGGTTATCATTTCCTCAAGCAATCAGGATTTAATGGGAAATAATGTGGTAAATATGACCAAGGTATACAAGTACCTTTGGACAACAAAATTTATGATTATACATATGGATTGGGATTCAATCCTTACAAACAGCCATTGGCTTTTCCTCTCATTGTTAATCATATCTATGGTGGACATTTGAAGTTTGTTAACCCACTCCTCCTCGACATGGATCAAAAACCTATCTTGGATGCTTTTCCCAAAGATGAAGCCTTAGCAGATTTTTTAGGTGTTTATGAGGATCTACCTATATTTCATTATAAAAGATGGAAGCCTTACTGTCTAAATACAGAAGATTATTTTGGAGAACATGATAAAAAAAATATTTCTCCTTTACCAATGGATTCTCTGATACAAAGTAATTTGCTAATAAATAAGACTATTGAGGTTCAAGTGGATGCAAATGACTCTGAGAAGATGATTAAAATTGGGAAGTGTTTGAATCAAGATGAACATGATCAGTTGGTTTCCCTTTTACTTAAATTTAAGGATATTTTTTCTTGGACATATTCAGATATGCCGGGTATAGATCCTAAGATTTTTACTCACAATATTGTTCTCAAACCAAATGCTAAACCTGTGAAGCAAAAAAATTGAAAGATGAATCCAGGAATTGCCTTATTAGTTAAAGCTAAAATTGAAAAATTATTGGTTGTTGGATTCATCCGCTCTATTGATTAATCATATTGGATTTCAAACATTGTGGTTGTTTCAAAAGGAGAAAATAAGATAAGAATGTGTACCAACTTCCTAGATTTATATAAGGAATCCTTAAAAGATGATTTACCATTACCTAATATTGATATGATTATGGATTCAACAATAGGTCATTCTCTATTATCTTTTATGGATGGGTTTTTGGCCTATAATAAAATATTTATTCCTATCAAAGATCAACTTAAGACCGCATTTATAACACTTTGGGGAACATTTTGTTGGGTCATGATGCCTTTTGGATTAAGAAATGAGGGAGAAACTTATCAGTGAGCCATGACTTTGATTTTTCATGATTACATTCATAAGATTCTTGAGGATTATGTGGATGATATCTTGGCAAAATCTATACAAAGAGGAGGTCATGTTAATATTTTAGGACAAATATTTGAAAGGATTAGAAGTTACAATATGAGATTGAATCCTAAGAAATGTGCCTTTGGAGTTGATTATGGTAAATTATTGGGGTTTATAATCTCTAAGTGAGGCATAGAGGTAGATACGAAAAATATTGATGTTATTGTTAATATGCCTCCTCCTAAGAACATTTCTCAGTTATGAAGTTTACAAGGAAAAATTCCAGCTATTCATCCCTTTGTTTCCAACTTAGCTGATAGAACTATTCCTTTTACTTCCTTTCTTAGAAAGGATACCACTTTCTCTTGGAATGAGGAATGTAAACAATCCTTTGAGAAATTTAAGGAGTATCTCGCTAATCCTCCTATTTTGAAACCTACTCAATTTGATAAACCCTTTTATCTATATACTTTAGCCACTCTGAATGCGGTGAGTGCATTGTTGGCTCGACATGATAGTGAAGGTAAGGAAAGACCTGTGTACTACATTAGTTGGACTTTACTTGATTATGAAACAAGATATACCGATTTGGAAAAACAATGCTTAGCTTTAGTTTATTCTTGTCAAAAACTCGGGCATTATCTATTAAATGTTGAAGTCAATGTGATTGTTAAATTTTATCCTTTGAAACATCTTTTCTCAAAGACTGACCTCTCTGGCCGTCTTGCAAAGTGGGTGATGTTACTTACAAAATTTTATCAAAACTTCATTTCTCAAAATTTGATTAAAGGATAAGCTTTAACAGATTATTTGGCTAAAGCTCCTTGTCCTCATTCTGATACATGCTTTACTTCAATAGAATTCCTCGATGAAAAAATTTTAGCTATTAAACATGATGATGTTTGGGAATTATATTTTGACAGATCTATATGTAAGATAGGTTCTGGTGTTGGCATTATCTTGATCCCTCCTATGAAAAAACCGATCCCTATGTCATATAAATTGACTTTTCCTTGAACTAACAATATTGCGGAGTATGAATCTCTTATAGCTGGATTACGAGAAGCTTCATCCCTTAACATTAAAAACTTGGAAATTTATGGAGATTCAAAATTGATTGTGGAACACATTAAAGGAGGTAATTAGACTAAGAATGATAAAATGACGCAATATAGAGATTTGGCTCTTGATGTTCTTTCACAATTCTCTTCTTATACGATTCAAACTTTACCTAGGAAACATAATCGACATGTAGACGCCATGGAAAGCACAGCTTCTTTGGTTTTTCTTGAGAATAATGCTGAAGAATTTTAATTTACTATACATACTCTTAAAAACCCTGCAATTTACAATGAGGTTATCTCTGATTGTTTCAATTTGCATTTGGATGAATGGTATTCTCATATCTTTCATTTTTTGAAAGATAGTACTTTTCCTGAATCGACAACAAGGAACATGCATAATCATATTAGGAAGCTTGTAGCACATTATATCATTTTAGGAGATACGCTTTACAACTACTCTTATGATGGTTTTCTATTAAGATGTCTTGGTAGAACCAAAATTCTGATAGCTTTGGAAGAAGCTCATTTTGGTTCTTGTGGGGGACATTTTTGTGGAAAATCTTTAGTCAATAAACTTCTTAGAGTGGGATATTATTGGCAAACAATGGAGCAAGATTCTTTCATGTTTGTTAATAAGTTTCCTCAATGTCAGCAACATAGTAATTTGATTCATGCTCCTGCTCGTGAGCTTCGTAATCAAGTTGCTCCATGGCCTTTTAGTATTTGGGGTTTTGATCTTATTGTGAAAATCTCACTGGCTTCTTCTCAAGTACATACGTACATCCTGACGGCTACATATTACTTTACGAAGTGGGTGGAAGTTGTCCCTCTCCATTCAACTACTGCGTATTTTATTTTTGAGTTCATTCTTAACAATATTATAACACAATTTGGTATTCCTTCGAGGATAGTTTCGGATAATGGTACCTGTTTCAAGAATAAAGAAGTCACAAAATTCTTGGAGAAATATCGAATTCAACATAGATTTTTGACTCCTTATTATCCTCAATCTAATGGTCAAGCTGAAGCATCAAATAAAGTCATTGAACAAATTCTGAGGAAAATAGTTAATAAGCATGTGAAAGATTGGCATACCCAACTTACCTACGCTTTATGGGCTTATAGGACTAGTAATCATACTGCCACAGCTACTTCTCCTTATAATATTGTCTATGGTACTGATGCTACTATTCCTTTGGAATTGGAAATACCTTCTTTATGTGTTTCAATTCATGGGATAATTGACAAAGACACATTTAGAGAACAACGATTACAAGAATTAGAAATGTTGGATGAACAATGAATAAATGCTTTGGAACATATAAAGGCTTATCATAAATCACTTCAGAAGTAGTATAATCATAAGGTAATTGAACGATCATTTTTAGTAGGCTATTTAGTACTATATGAGAATCAAAGAAATGTGAATGCTTTACCTGGTGAAAAAGGAAAGTTTAGCCCTAATTGGCTTGGACTTTTTATTTTCATTGAGGACTTTGGTTCAGGTGCTTACAAAATTGCTAATATGGATGGTGTGCATTTTAAGGAACCTATCAATAGTATGCATCTGAAATGTTATTATCCCTAGTACATCATTATTTCCTTGTATATTAATGTATTCCTTATAAAATAGTTATGTTTATAGGTTATGTGATTTTAGCGGATTACATTTGAATACATTTATACATGTTCTTTTTTCTCTATTAAGTTTTATGTTATTGGTGAAAATATAGTAATCAATCATAGAACTAACTAGCAAAGAAAATTTTTCATCTATATACATAATTTTTGTTCTTTTTGAGTTTGATACATATGTGGTACAGTGCCCTATCTATCACTCTCTCTATCCCTATGCTCTGATGGTCGATGGCTCCCAGATCTCTTGGATCTATGATGTGAAGATGAAGATCTTTGTATGGTATTCTATGAGTGGCTCCTCAATATGCTAAGATCATATACATGCTCCTGTGATCTCTGTAGGTCAGCCATCAGCCTCTCCTCTCTCTCTCTCTACATAACCTCAGCTCTCGCTGGACACAAGCAAAGATGTTTGCATGCCTATCAAGATCTCTATGACCAATGGGGAACTCTCTCTCATTGGCTGGTAGTCGCTACAATAGACATGTATCCTTCAGGACCTTGGATACAAAGATCCTCCACTCTGATACGCTGGCTGTAGAATTAAAATATATTTATCTTTTTGTACTGTTTCTTTAAAAATTATGTTAAATATTAAAATAAAATACATATTTTTTACCTGGATCTCCCTCCTGGGTATCACTGAAGGGTCTGGATGGTGGGGGCATCAAGTAACTACTCTCTCCATGCTTGCTACATCTAGGTATCAAAGGTGGTTTATTTTTATGGGCGTGTGGAGGTTATCGTGATCTTAATGGTGTTGCATGAACAAAGTTCTCATCTGTACCAGTACTATCATCTGGGGGCATCTTTTCTACTCTCTCCTCTTCTCTATCCTCCTCCATGGGATCTCCCTTGGAGGTGGGCTCTTCCTTTTCTCTATGATCCTCCTCCTCCTCTAGTATGCTACTATCTTTGTGTGTCCTCTCTGAAAGGCCTGGATCACCTATGGGATAGTCATCAGGGAAGATGGGATGGGTTCCCTGTAGACTCCAGTATCTGATGTAGTCCCTGGTGATGCATGAATAGGCCACATCTAGGGCTACCTCTATATCCTCTCTCTCATTTGTATCATTATCTGCAATTTTTGCTACTGATGGCCGGCGTATAACATCGGGTCTCTAATATTATCTCATCATATGTGTGTACTGAGGTACTCCTCTAGAGACCCCCTGTGTAAGACCAAACTGTCTCATCACTCTTTCATAGTAGTATGACATTAATATATGACTAGAATGACCCTCTAGCACCTTGTGTTATTGTGAGTGTCTCATCTGATGTCATGTATCTAGTCACTTTGTCATGTGACAGTATGGTCTCCATATCACATCTATGCCTAGTACACGGTCTAGACGTACCCTCCAATAGAGGATATCTCTGTGCTGCCAGAGATCTCCCAGTGGATAAGAAAAGGCTCTAGGTGTGATTGCATCTACCATCATAGGAACACCCTATGGTCATGTACATGTAAAATTCTTGAACAACCAAATCTGTAATAGGGTGCATACCATGAGACTCTCTCGTTGATATCTCACCAACTGACATAACTCATGGTATAGATGGGATAGCATGCTTTGGCCCCATATGAAGATGGTCCTATCACTCTCCATCCTGCATATGAGATGGGTAAAAGGTTCTGAAAAGATTGTACCCTTTTTGTTGGGTACTACAACCAAAGAAAGTATACATAGTATAACTGTTCATACTAATGGTGTCAGACCTGCCAGTATAGCTGATAGAGTGACATGGTCTGCTCAAGTTCACATTTGTGGAACCTATCCTAGGAAATACTCTACATATGCATTAAAATCCTTAGAACCTAGCTGTACTCTTGGTCTAATAGGCTCACCCCAAACTGGAAGTTGCAAGATCCTGTATACATCCTCCAGTGTCACTATGATTTCTCTTGAGGGAAGATGAAAGGAACATGTGTCCTCATCCCACCTCTCTATAAGAGCTGATATCATTGCTTAGTGGAATCTCATCTATAGTAGGAATGTTACCCAGTGTATTCCTACATCTCTCAGCAGTTGTGTCTCATCCTCGTTTAGCTAGGACAACTTCTCTCTGATTAGCAGTAATGGCCCTCTAAAGGGGTCCTCTCAGAGACAAACCATGTCCTTTAAGCACAAAAAAACATCATATCAGAACTATAGAATCACTAAAATATATATCCAAATTGATTAGGTCAAATTTGACCTTTGTTAGGTTGAGGTCGACCTTCCTGTGTCAAGGTTGACATTCCTGGGTCGAGGTTGACCTCACTCCATAAAGGGGGTAGACCTTCCCAGTTTATGTCGACCTTAAAGGGTTGGGGTTGACATAACTGGGTTAGGGTCAACCTTAAAGGTTCAGGGTTGACCTTGCCTATAAAAACAAGAATTTGAGATTACAGATATCAAAAACAGTGAACTTACCTTGGGAAGTGACTATCTTGTGGCCAGGCACTGTCTCAGGAGCTCCATTCGTATTGCTCGAAGTTCTTCTCTGATCAGCATCCAGATTTCTCTCCTAAACTTTAAAAATGGTAATAATGAGGAGGTATATTATCTCTTCCCTTATTTATAGATAGAAATTAGGGTTTTTGTTAGGGTTTTGTTAGGGTTTATTTAGATTAAATTTGAATTTCCCTTCATATGCTTTTAGATAGATATTCACTCTTTTCATCATAACTTGAGTGTTGTAGCTCTATTTTCAGTGTCGTTTGTGGCATTGGAATTGTGATTTAGATACCTAACTCCTTAAATTAGTTTAGAAAGGTTAGGAATCCTTATAAATGGTTTAAAAAAAATATTTTTCAACAAATTGTATATCCAGTGAATAGGGCTATCCTTATCACCTTGTTTCACCCTTCCAAACTAGTCATTCAAAACAGGGGGCATAATGGGCTCTATGCACTTCTCAATTTCATCTTAGTAAGACCTAGGTGGTTTATATATTTTCATTAACCTTTTGTGCAGCAAGTTGTGGGTACTAACGGTTTCTTGCAGGATCTCTGCATTGAGGACTTAGCTATATCCTTTTTATTTTATCATGTTTTCTTACTTTAGCTTGCATATTCATGTATTGTCATATCTAAGATAAAGTGGGGGGATATATGTATCATATTAAAATGGAAGCACTTCCATATTCGTAGGTGTAGCACCCTCATTTATTGCATTTACATAATAGATTTGCATTTATGATACATCTGTACTTGGTAATTCTTCATTTCTAGGTGAAATTAGGGTTAGGATCCTGAGGATTCTCCTTGATTTCCTTCTTTGTGGTTCTATTTTCTAGGTAGTACCTATGTACTGGTCCTCCTAGCCTTCATCACATCTCTTCTAGGACCTTGTGCCCTTTTCTAGCATTCTATTCTATTTTTCCATCATCCTAGGTCGCTGGCTGACCTAGATACTTCTCTAGCACTCTAAGTTGACCAGCCTAAAACCTCAAGTCAGGGTCAAGGTCAACCCTAACCTAGGTCAGGGTTGATGTCAATGTTGACCTAGGTTAGGGTCAAGGTCAACCTTGACCTTTGTCAGGTTTTGGTTCCCACTTTCAAATTTGGATCATAGCGGGGCCCTAAATTCAAAATTGGTCCCCGGATCTGAATGCGGAAGGGTTTTTATTCAAAATATAATTAATGCATTCCCTCCTTAGTTGGTTATTGTGATTGGACCATAATAGGAGGCTTACCTTAAAATCTCTATATAAGCACTCTCTTTTTCCTTCATTTGATATAAGATCATGACACGAGATAATGATATGACATGATGATGATATGAGATGATGATGCAAGAATGCAAGAGGATGATATAGGAGGAAAAGATATGATGATGCCTTGATGCAAGAAAGAATTTTGTGGACAAGCTATTGTGGACATTCATTGGAGAAAGAAAGATTTTTTCAATCCTTCCTTCTTTGATCTACTATTTTCAACATTCAAGCATTCAAAAGATACAATGGGGTAGCAACTACGGATTGTGAGTTTGGTAGGAGTACTTTAGCCTTGGGGGCTTGATATGCTTTCTTTATCATATTAAAATCTATGCCTTGCTCTCTCATTTTCAAATTAATGCTAGGGTTTCAATCTAGAGGATTAGATCTTGGCATTACACATTCAAAGCTCTTCCTATGAGAAACACACACACATATTCTATTACATCTGGCTATTCGTGGAGGTGGAGATCACCAAAATGGGGGTTTGACTAAGGAAAAATCGTATATAGCCACCCCAAAATACCTTTTTTGGATATCTACAGTCGTTGTTTTAGGAGTTGCTGAGCAAATTTGGATTCCCTTTTCAGAAAACTTTTAGGATTTGCAAACAAAATTTCCATCGGAGTAATGCAGGTTAAGGTCGACATAAAGGGGTCAAGGTCGACCTGCATTTGGGTCAAGGTCGACCTTTCTTAGAAAAGGAAAATATTTTTGGGTTTTCTCTGTCTCTGTGTTTCTATTCCAAATCCGGTTGCATAATTACTAGAAACTCTGTACAGACTCCAGAAAATAGAAACTTCCAGATCTACTATGTTATGAGGTATGTATGTCATTTCATTATTCTTTGCAAATATTTCCAGATTTATATTCCTTATCATTACAATTAAATGTAAGTGGTTAATGGAGGTATAGGGTCTCATTTATGTGCAATCCCCCATTGTTTTAAACCCTATCCACATCATCATTTTCCCACCTTACAGTACCCATACCTAATTCTGAGATATGTTGTGTAATCCCTAAATGGGTATCTAAATCTATAAATATTCAGTTGTTTGGGAAAGTTGAGAGTAATTTGTAGAAAATAGTGTAAATGGGGCTACAACGATTCCTAGGCCTACTAAGGCTAAAGAGTGAATTTGAGGGTTGGAGTTAGTGAAGGGGCTTGAAACCTACTGGGTTACTTCAAGATAGGTATTTCCTAATATTTTAAGTCATCATGTCTTCTTTTGTGAGAAGATGTGATTGCATGGAATCCCCGGGCCTAGAGTCCTGAGGTTTCCTTGTTCTAGAGTTTGTAGAGAGAATGCAAAAAAATTTTACCCTAGGGGTATAAATAGAAGTTACCTGTCATTTTCACATTTACTGCGATCAAACACTTAGAGAAATTAGAGTGATTCAAAGGTGATTAAGACAATCTAAACAACATTTTTCTCCCTGTGCTTAGTGGTTGATTAGACAGTGATTTGCAATGCTGGTTCGTGGTCACTCGAAGGTTAACTTGTTGTAGAGCACCTTCCATGCTCATCTTTCCTGCATTCCCTATGTTTCTAGGTAAGTCTTTGGCTTTGTTCTCTCTAGTTTTGTTTTCTTGGTTCTCACTTATTTTGTATTAATTTATTTTCATTTTTATTTCATTTCCTTTCTCTGGTTTTTCTTTTCTATCACCTCTCATTGGTGGGTTAGCTTTGCCAAAGGGTTGTTCGCCCTTTGTGTAGTTGTAGTTTAGTGTATATTTTGTACATTGTTGTAGAATGTTGTAAGTGCTTCTGTTATATTGTGTATATATTATAGTCTTGCTATACATTTTTATAAATACATCTATTTGTTGTGGTCAGCCTGCCAGTTGTGCTTCAGCCCTCGTGGTGCTTTAGCCCTCTATATATTTAGTGTATATTATATGTATATCCTCTAGCTTGTGTCATGCTTTATCATGTCTAAAACCATGTTGTTGAGCTCGTCTAAGAGGTATCCACCATGGCTCAAACTTGACACCTCACTGGTTTGAGCCATGGCAGCTTTCTCTCTCCTCTACCGTGTCATCTTAATGGTAGGATTAATTTCCCATGATTGGGAATTCAAATCCCATCCCATTTGGCATTCACTTCCCTTGTGTCAGCCCACTTGTCTCCATTAATGTCATTACGCCACTTATCACGTGGCCACGTGAGGACCCATGTCAGCCAAGTACGGCTCCCTGCCGGTCACGTCGACAATAGCTAGTTCTTCCAGACTCTGGGTGCTGAGAAGCCCCTGGGTCTTCATCCCATTTTGTCGCCTAAACCAATACCCTGGAACCTCTGGGTGTTTATTAGAATCTGATCCTTGTTAACTTTAATCATCCAAGATCAAATGCATGCTAATGTTTCTTGGGCAGGTGCAAAATGGTGGCGAATTCCCCAGAGTCCTTAAAGTATTATTTTTATCATATTATGTATTGATAGTTCTCTGGTCTTGTAGGTGGCAGATTGATTGATCAAAATGTCTAAAGTGATCGCTCCTCTTGATAGCCTGGAGCTACAAACTACCTCCACTTGGGTAGCTACAAAAACTAAGGCCAAAAAGATGTTGGTCAAGTTGTCATTGACTTCCAAGTACCCAAAGGAGGGTGCTCTCATAGGGTCCAAGGTGGACTATGATTTGCAAGAAATAATAGATATAGAGCCCAGAATTTGGGCTGAAATGCAGGGCTTGGTCCAAGCCATATACCAACAGAGGACCATCGGAGATGATATGGAAAAATACTTGGCCACCTCCGGGATCATCAAAGCTGCAATTTTTCCCTTCTTGGTGTAAGCACCAGATATGATACTCCAACTGGTGATGATCTACAATGCCTCCACTTGGGTTGTCTTGCTTGTCGATCCCTGACTATTACACTATCCAACGACTATTGTCAATCTAGATGCAACAAATTTTGCTTTAGGGCTGGGGATCCCTCAATTCAAGGGATTCATGGTTCTCTCCCAGGCCAAATCATTAAAGGAGTTCAAAGAGGCTTCCCTATTCTCCCGACAACATCTCAACACCCATTGGTTGAAGTCCCTAAGAAGGGACTATAGAAAGATGAAGCTGGAGATTCCCTGTGGGGATTTCAAAGAACCTATCCAAGAAGGCATTATATTTCTATGCAAGCTCTTTGGAGAGCCCCATGCCTAAGATTTCTCAGCATGGATGTATTACTTCCTCTACTGCATCACCACCTGCAGTTAGACATTCAATTGGAAATCCATCATCACCAACCATGTGGACATGCATTTGAAGAGTGTCCTCCAAACCTCCAAGTTCCACATGACATCCTACATATTATGGGCACTAGCCCAACAAAGACTTGCCTTTTAGGGTTTGCAAACGATTGGCATTCTCGAGAATGGGCCCAGCCAGTTGACGCTATGGGATCATTATCCCCAGGTCCAGTGGGAATGAATTTTCCTAAATTTTTGTAGTGTAAATGACGCCTTCATTTACCAAAATATTTTGACACTTACTCAGGATTCTGAATACTGATTATCACAAGAGGCAATGAAATTGGTGAGTACTTAAAGAAATTACTTTATTTAATTCTAGTAGAAAATATATTTGGGTGACCGACTTCTTCGGGAAACCCTATCTTCTTCCTCGATATTGCGGGGATAGAATTATTCTTTTAATGTTCTGCAGAAAAATTCTGGAGCTGCATGCTCTCTTCACATTGAAGAAGGTTACCAATGTTCCATTCCCAATCTCTTGCGGTAACTATTCTTGCAGTCTTGCCATAGCAAAGGAGGCAGACAATGAACTGAAGAGTCTGGGAAAGGTGGAATTCCACCATACCATAAAAAATTTTCATCCCTTGGGTAAGATAGCACTAGCACTTCCCCAGGCATCCCCACTGCAGAAAGAAGATATTGAAGATTTCTGGGTGGACTGTCAGAACAATTTTGATCTCCGGGTCCACCAACATTCACGGATGTCTAAAGGCTTGATGAAATACCTCGACCTTTGGGGTTTCCTGGAGGTTTTTTCAGATGATAGGCCACTGGAGGACCCATTGTGTAAAGAGCATGGGTTAGATAAATTGGATCTGCCTCTGGTGGATTGGGCCACCCCAAAATATTTAACAATTGAGGGGGTATGCCGCCCCATTATACAAAATAGTCACAAGTATTTTGAGCAGGTGTGTCCGAGGAGTACCCAAAAAGGACCAATTATATGGAGGTCTTCTTCGACCTCCAGAGCCATAGGACCCAGCACAAGAAAGGGGAAGGAGATAGAAGATACCCCAACCCAGGTGCCTCCCAAGGGTTTTCTCCCCATAATGGCGAAAGTACAAGAGAAAATGGAGGCGTTGAGGCTGACAAGTCAGAGAATAAGTGTGCAACTATCTACCAGCCTCCTCACAACTCTAATAGCATCTTCTTTCCTGGCAGGGTCCCCATCATTGGTGACACTTATGAGTAGGCAGAATTTCACTAAGGTTAATTCTACAAGTAATCTGGATGTCGGGGCCCCACTACAAAGGAAGAAGTAGAAGGAAAACCCCACCCCAAGTGCAGATGATGACCCTGGTATGCCTGACGTTCCCCCAGTAGACATCAGTTTGGATTCCCCCAAATTGAATGACATCTCAAACACCTCTCCCCTACATGACCATTTTGATGATATCTTCAGGACAGATGAGCTCATGAAACTACATGAGGACATAGATCATGCGGTAGAAGAGATCATCGCTTAGGAAAAAGAGGATATTCCCGCTGAGAAGGAAGTCTAGGAAGAAACACAAAAGGAGCAAGGTGAGTGGGAGAAAACACCGGTCCAAGAGACCGAGGATGAACCAAGGCAAATAGTAGATGAGAAACTAATGACTAGGGAAACCAGACCCATGGGATCAACCGTACCCCCATTCATCATGCTCCAAATGCCTTTGGTTACTTTAGGTGACAAAGTGCCCCAGAGTGCAATCAGGGAGGTGATCACAGTAGCCCAAATGTTGAACTTAGGTTGGACACCTCTGCCGCCTCCAGAAGAAATTCCAATGGAGGAATATATCCTGGCGAATGATGCTAAGGAAGAATAACAACAACAGGATGAGGGCAAAACCCCCAAGGATACAAATGTTAACTCGCCCAATGTTGCAAAGGATGGGGAAATCCCCAAAGATATAGGTGATGTTGACACTGGAAGAGAGGAAACCCTGAACACATGATGTCATGAAGATAGTAGATGGATTCTGGAATGGGGCTGGAGAGGTCGAAGAGAAGCTTAAGGTTGTCAGTGGCCGGTGGGATGACATTAAAGACATAGATGAGGATGTCATAAGCCAAGTTTTGGAAGCATTTAAGAATAGTAAAGGGCAATAAGGTTCTCTGGGTCCTGAAGATTTTCACCAGCAAGATTCATTGTGAACATTCTTTATTCTTGGAGCACAAGCTCCTAGATCCCGGAGTCCCAGATCCAATAATTTTTGTATTCTTTTGATAACCTATGTCCAAGTTTCCTCAAGCCGACTAGTCATTATCAGGTAGTTAATAAGGGTGTCAGAAAGTAGGTGACCCCAACGAGGCACATCAACTCAAGGGATGGTTCTGACAGGTGGTCTTCCCAAGGTGCCACTCTAGCATAACACCTGGCACATAAGAGATAGTGAGCCACTTTTACATTAATGAGGCATGTAGCCTCAATCCCCACATGATCAAATTTCTTTTATTCTCCCTCTTACTCTCTTCTTGAGGCTGATTCTTCCATACCTCTTTTCCTGGTTCTCTTCTCGAGGCCAATTCTTCGATACCTCTTTTCTTGTCTTCTTCTACTAATCTGTCAAACCTCTGCTCTTCTCAAGGTAGTTGTAACATGGTGCAGGTAGTACCAGCCACCAAAAATTGTATTTTATTGATTGAGTGTTAAGTTAAGTTAGGTTAACGACCGTTTTCCCTCACTATTAGATATACATGAACTAATGGTTCTGTCTGTATTCAGTATTAGTGTAGCATTTTAGAGAATGGTTGATGTTTTAAATGTATTTGCATAACTATAGGTAGAATGAAATACTTCTAACCCTGGTGTATCTTTTGAATTTTATTTTATAATCCAAATGCTTGTAGGAAACCCCGACCTAATGAAATCCCCAGAGAAGATGAGCCAAGAAAACCAGCTATCCCCCCGACCAAAATAGTCACACTCCCAACTTAGCTCCCATACCGTTGAGACCTAACTCTCACGTTCTTGAAGGCCCAGAGAATTTATTCCCCAGAAAACCTTTACAGGTGAAGTTGTCTGGTACCCCGGTACCTGGTGATAGATTACACTCTATTGGCAGACCAGTCACAATGTCCCATCAACAAAAACTAGTGCTAGAAGGAGGGCATGAGCTTGTCCCCTTCTGAGGATTTAGATTTTACACCGCCTGAGGGTTCCCCAAGCCATAGTTTTAGGAAGCAGACCTTTAGTGGGATTGGATCATTTTGACCTACATGATTCAAAAGAATCCTTAGATCAGCCCCCAATCCCAATAGGTTTTTTGAACTTGAGCCTCCTTCTTGGAAAAAGTGGACCCCCTCAAACCAAGCCAGCCAACATTGTCTGGGGATCTACTACATCTCAGAAAACCCAAGTCTTCCAAACAACCTTGGGGACTAATGCTCAGTCTAGTCAAAACCCAACACCCCTAATGGATGCATACTTTGGTTAAACTGGGTCCCCCATGGGATAGTTTTGTAGTGCTACTAATGATCTTCTTGCACACCCAGAAAAGATATGCCCCCAATATGAGCACTTAGGCTCGCAAACTGCAGAAGAACATCTATAGGAATACAAAGATGCCATGAACCGACACCGGATCCAACATCAAAATGTTGTGACCTATATGTTCCCTCTCTCAGGAAAAAATAAGTTAAAGTGGTACCCTAACCTTCCCGCCAACTCCATCAACAATTGGAAAAATATAGAGGATGCTTTCTTGGAGGCCTTCCGCGTACATGTAGACCCGGTGTGGTCCCACAGCCAGTTTATCTCCATTAGGAAGGAACCAAACGAACCCCTTGTAGCATTTAACCATCGGTTCCAACACACCTTGAAGCGATGTATATGTCCCTTCATCCCATCTATGGATGTAACCATCCAGACATACCTCAACACAATGGACCCCTTTGTTTCCACTCTCCTATGGAGAACCACTGCCCTCAATGATCGGGACACTCTGGTGAAGGTTTACAACCTAGCCTTGGATTTGTCTTGCGGTTTGAACAAAGCTCTTGGTGGGATTAGGCAGAGCATGAGTTTTAGCATAATACCTATCAGAACTTCTTACGCCAGGGGATACAACCCCAATTAGGAAATGGGTGCCCTAGTGATGGCCATGAATCCCCCACCACCATTGATAGACCAGCAGGCCATGTACATATATCCATTGAAAGCATAGACAACACTTGGTCTAGAATTCAATCCTTAGAACCAGCCACAGAAAATAAAACAACCACCAAAATAACTAGCCAAAGTAGCTTTCTTCTAGTCACCCACGGCTGGAGGATTTCCATCCTTGACTTCGGTAGTCATTGCCACTTTCCCCGGGAACCAATCGTAACAACCGTCACACTATGATGCGAACACCCAGCTGTCTGCCGAGGTTGAATTCCTCTGGCAATTATTGTCCTCACTGACTGTGGACATGGGACAGCTAAAGGCGGGGTCTTTTGCACCCCACAACCCCAATTCCCAGAGAGGGAATACCTTCTCTAGCCAACAAAATACCAATGCCAGAGGAAGGAATTATAATGGGCCTCATCTCAACACCTATGCCCCCAAAGATACCCCTCCCCGGGACAACATGACTGATCGCTCCTTCCCACCAAAAATATCTAGCTCTAACCAAGCTAAGGATCTGGCCGAGGGAAGCCAACAATTCCTGGGGGAGGTTTGACATCACAAAGGCATTTGAAAGAACTACCACCTCCATGACCTTGATGGAGGTATTGCTGAATTGTCCTAAGTAGAGGAATTCTCTTCTAAAGCTCTTGGGAAACCCAGAAGCTGTCAGTTGCCCACCCAAGACTGTCACTTTCGATGATGCCAACGTGGCTATCTTTCAGGGAAACACTAAGGATCCTCCCTTCCTACTAAGCTTAAACATACAAGGGAAGAACCTACATAATTTCTTGGTAGATTATGGTGCTTCAGGCGATGTTATGCCTTTATCTATATGCCAGAAGCTCAGACTCCATCCCACTCCATCCAAAGGCGCAGTAGTCCAGCTAGACAAAACTACTATAAAAATGGTAGGTGAGCTGAAGAACATCTAGATTTAGCTAATCCAAGAACCTCAGATAGAAAGCGTGATCGACATCCAATTGGTGGACATCCCAAAGACCTATGGGATGTTATTGAGTTGGAATTGGTCCAAGGCCCTTAATGGGTATTTTTCCACTAACTTTTCTCACATGTGGTTCCCCTGGGAGGGAGAATCTAACCAGATCTAGGTAGAAAGTGAGCCCAGGATAAAATAGGCCCTCACAAAGTCGGGAGGGTGAACAAATTCCTTTTCTCTAAGACTTCCCCTGGGGTGTATAGATCCCTAGAAATCTTGACATTCAATTTCACCCCCGGGGAGGATCCCATATTTTCCCAGAGAATCTAGGACCTGGATGAAAAACTAAGGGGTGAGGTTGACTCACAAGGTACGGAAACAACTCCTACTACACTCTTGTCTGACACTTGGTGTCAGGTGCATTATCAGAAACATTTAGAACTAGAGTGTGAACCTTGCATTGCCACTGCTACCCGACACAACAATGGCCTCCACAAGAAAGAACATAAATCTGATTCCCCGGGACCAAGTACTTCATCTGGCCATGTCCCTCAGACACCACTTGTCTGGGAAGCCCAACCACAACTCTCTCCCGAGGAAAACCTCACCCACACGACATCAGAGCCAAAGGAAACTCCTACCAACCTTCCCAAAAATAATCTAAAGGACACTTCGCCTTCTTAGCCCCATATAACGAAAAATTAACTTGTGGACCCTTAAGTTTGACGGGTCCCGGTCTCAACAAGGCTATGGGGCCAGAGTGGAATTGATCAACCCATGGGGGAAATACTTCCTCACATCTTACAACTACAGTTCAACTACACAAACAATGTCACAGAGTATGAGGCCTTGGTCCTTGGACTCCTATTTGCATTAAGAAAAGGAATCACCCACCTCCGGGCACTGGGTGATTCAGAATTGATCATAAAGAAAGTCTGCAACCAATACACCTGTCATGATAAAATTATGGATGCATATCACAACTAGGCATAGAACCTCATCGAATATTTTGATGCCTTTGGCATTGAACTCATTCCCCAAAAAATAAACTACGTTCTGAATGCCCTCGCCGTATCTGCTAGCACTCTTGAGCCAATGGTTGGCTCCTGGCTCTAGAAATTCTTTGTTAAGATGGTCCCCACCCTATCCATTCTAGACAATGTCACCCACTTTCAGGTCTTTGAGGATGATCAACATATTCTATCCTTCATGGCCAATGTTGGTGTCTTTGAGGACTAGATAGTGGAAGAAAGAGATCACAAAGATATTAGGCAGGGTGAAGAAGATGATGGGATCATAGACTTGCCAACCAACACCATCCCTAAGGGGATGGTAGCGCTAGAATGTATCTTTGATTCAGACCCTTGTGGCCTAGAAAAGATATCATCCTCCTCTGAGGGAGGAAAATTTGAGAAAGTTAACATCAGCCAGGACGATGAAGAATAATTGGTACACATTGGCACCTCCTACTCCCCAGAGGAGAAGGAGAAGATTCTCGTAGTTCTCTAAGAATACATTGATGTAATTGCATGGGGTTATGAGGATTTGAAGACATATGACACATCCATCATGACCCATACCATCCCACTAAAACCTGATGCTAAGCCCTTCTGACAAAATCAAAGACCGGTAAACTCACTGATCGAGCCTCTAATCCACCAAGAGGTGTAGAAACTGTTGTCAGCCTGGATTATCTTTCTTGTCTGGCACACTACGTGGGTTGCCAACCTCGTCCCTCTGAGGAAGAAAAATGGTGAAATCTTCCTTTGTGTGGAATTTTGCAATTTGAACAAGGCATCTAAGAAGGATAATCACCCTCTCCCCTCCTTGGATGAGGTATTGCAAATTGTGAATGGATCACAAATGATGTCCTTCCTAGATGGGTACTCCGGGTATAACTAGGTCATGGATAAGTACGAATATAGAGACAAAATGATGTTCACCACCAAGTGGGGAACATTTTCATACCAGAGGATGCCCTTTGGTCTGATCAATACAGGGGCCACATTTTAAAAGGCTATGGACATTGCATTCAAAGGCCTAGTAAACCTGTGTATAATCATCTATATGGGTGATTTGACTATCTTTTCCTGGGACAGGTGCGATCATTCTGTCCACCCCACGTAGATTTGCAAGAGATGTTGCCGGTATGGAATATCCCTCAACCCTAAGAAATGTACTTTCAGGGTCACTGAAGGGAAGCTACTCGAGCATATTATCTCCTAGAAGGGTATATCTATTGACCCTGAGAGAGTTGAAGCTCTGCTAAATCTACAAATGCCCGACAGCAAGAAGGAAATGAGGTCTTTCTTTGGAAAGATCAATTTTGTCTAGTGGTTCATGACTGGATTCACCAAGATAGTGAAACCACTCAATGAGATGATGAAGAAAGATACAAAGATTGAGTGGAGTCTTGAAGCAAAGAAGGCATTCGCCCAGATCAAACAAACAATCATGGAGGAACCAGTCTTGGCTAGTCCAGACTATTCCCTCCCTTTTCATCTATACTCCTTTGCTTCGTTGTATTCTATCATGGTAGTTTTGACCCAAAAATTCAAAGGGGAAGAATGACCAATAGCTTTTATGAGCTCCCCCTTTAAGAATGTCGAAGTCCAGAATTCACCTTTGGAAAAGAAGGCCTTTGCTCTCATCTGTGCCATGAAGAAATTCTGACATTACATTCTCTGGAGCAAAGTGTACGCTATCATCCCAGACCAGGCTATTAAGTCTCTTCTCCTACAAAGTAAATTGGGTGAATGACAGGGAAAATGGATGGCCATCCTCCAAGATTATGATTTGGAAATGCAACCCATGAAGATAGTCTAAGGCCAGGGACAATGTAGAGCGATGGCAGAAAAGACTCCCAACATGGAATGTCAAACTTATACAGTGGATTCCATCACTCAAGACCCGTGGTATACTGACCTAGTATACTTATTGTTGAACAAAATATGCCTGGAGGGGCTACCCCCAAAAAAATTTCATGCCCTACGACTGAAAAGCACACACTTCATGATAAAAAATGGAATGCTTTTTTGTAGGAATTATGAAGGGGTATACCTCCAGTGCATAGACACAAACCAAGCTGCAAAGATGATTGAAGAATTCCACAGGCAGTTTGGGAATGGGCATGGCTCAGCTGATGCCACCGCCCATCAGATCCTCCAGGCTGAATAATATTGGCCCTATATCTTTAAGGATGTCTATACTCACATTAGGAGATGCCATACTTGTCAAATAGTGGCACATCATGAGCAAAACCCGGCTATGCCTTTGCAGCCGGTCTTCGAAGCTAGACCCTTTTCCCAATGGGCATTTGACTTTATCTGGGAAATCAACCGCAACTTGTCTACCAACCACTGGTACATTCTGACTGCTACCAATTATTGCACCTAGTGGTAAGAAGTGATTCCTTTTAAAAACAACATGGCAAACATAGTTATCAAATTCCTGGAAGAAAACATAGTCACCCGATTTGGAATGCCATTTGCTATAGTGTGTGACAATGGTCCAATGTTTTCTTTGACGTAATTACTTAAATGGACCTATGAAAGAAAGATAACCCTGAAGTTCTCCAGCTACTACTACCCCAAGGGTAATGGAGTGGCTGAATCTAACAACAAAAATATACTTGAGGTGATCAAACATCTGTTAGAATAGAACCCCGGGGACTGGCACCAAAAGCTTAGATTCACTCTCTAGATGGATTGTATTAGAATAAAGGCAGCCCTTGAGACATCCCCATTCCTTCTGGTTTATGGCCAGAATCCAGTATTCCCCATCAACTTACAAATCTTGGTATTACAATTTATGCAGGAATTTAGCAACTGGGACAACATTATGGAGGTTCAACTTTCGAACCTGGTGCAAATGGAGGAACAAAGAGATGTGGCCCTTAAACATTTCACATGTTATCAAGCAGTAGTGAAATGATGGTTTGACCAAAGATCCCAGTATAAGGCCTTTCATATTTCAGACTTGGTTCTCTTGTGGGACAAGGCCCAAAAAAAGAAAGGAAATCACACTAAGTTTCAACGGCTCTAGCTTGGACCATATCTGATAACTGAGATCTGTGGGGAAAATAGTTGTTGCCTCAACACTATGACCAGAGAAGTCATCCCATTTCCTGTCAATGGGTAGTTTCTCAAGCACTATTTTGAATAAGGTAGGTGGTGATTTTGTCCAAAATTGTACTATATGTAAAGCTCTTTCTTGTAAATATCTTCCCTGGTGCCCCATTTGGATTACCTTGTCCTTCTAAATATTTTTTTGGCCATCCTCCGGGACTGCTTTTCCTTTTTGTGTTTTCCTTTGTTTTTGGCTTTTTTTCTTTGTTTTTTTTTCTAGATTCCTAGTGTTTTGCCTTCTCCTTGTAGGCAGGTATGCTTCACATAACATCTAGTCTTTGGATCGGTACCTTGTGCATTCTGGTGAATTTAGAATCTATTGTTAGCATAGTGGAATTTTCCCATGCTCCAGAGTTATTTTGTAAGTATGGTAAAAGGTTATGGGTAATCTTCATCAGATTCACATCTTGACAATTTGGATGTCAGTTAAAAGAAAATTTAAGAAGCAAGTAATCGGACACCTTGAGGGTAGATCATTTGCACTGGTGGTTAACCAATTCTAAAAATCATTAAAATATCATGGGTCTAGAACATTCTCTCCTATTCGACAATTTAAAAAGTGAGTGGCAAGGTGAAAGAAGTACCACCATTAAAATTAGCTAAGCTTAATGTTCATGGTGAAAGAAGTGTCGCCTTTCCATCCAAAGAAGAAAGGAAAAGAAAAGAACTGAAGAATAGAGAATTCGAGTATCTGGGGGAAACGTGCAAGATATGATGACTTTGGTTTGATTTACTCAGTCTCTCCTCTCTACTTCTCCTAGAGGTCATGAGATTGGTTTTCTTCCAAAGCACACACTTCACAACTGACAAAAGGCCGAAAGGTTGAATCATTGATGAGTCTGATTTTATCAAACACCTCATACCTTGCAAACAGAATGTTCCAGGTAAAGATTAATTCTAGTTTTTCTAACTATAGATTCTGAAGTTCTCAAATGCGCTAAGGTATTTGTCCTAGATAGTCACCATTTTTTATGCCCTGCATACCTTTCCCTACATTTTGTAGGTAAAATGTTGGGTCCCTCTTTTTCTCTTTTTCTCTTTCCCTTGGTTTCTTTTTTTTCCTCTATTTTCCCTCTGGGCTTTGCCTCCATGAGGGCTTTCTTTCTTTTTCTTTTGTCTTCTTTTGTCTTCGAGACCTGGTCCTAGAGTTTGTTTGTTCTTGAAACCGTTAGATCCCAGACTCTGGGATTCTTTTTCATCATGTCTTCTTTTGCAATAAGATGTGATTGCATGGAATCCCTGGGCTTGGAGTCTGAAGGTTTCCTTGTTCTAGAGTTTGTGGAGAGAACACAACACATTTTTACCCTAGGGGTATAAATAGAAGTTTCCTGTCATTTTCACATTTACCACGATCAAACACTTAGAGTGATTCAAAGGTGATTAAGGCAATCTAAAAAACATTTTTCTCCCTGAACTTAGTGGTTGATTAAACAGTGATTTACAGTGCTGGTTTGTGGTCACTCGAAGGTTAACTTGTTGCAGAGTGCCTCCCGTTCTTGTCTTTCCCACATTCCCTATGTTTCCAGGTAAGTCTTCAGCTCTGTTCTCTCTGGTTTTATTTTCCTAGTTCTCACATTTTTTGTCTTGTTTTCTTTCCATTTTACTTTCATTTCTTGTCTCTGGTTTTTCTTTTTTGCCACCTCCCATTGGTGGGTTGGCTCTGCTAGAGGGTTTTCCACCCTCTGTGCAGTTGTAGTTTAGTGCATATTTTGTACATTTTTGTAGAATGATGTAGGTGCTTTTGTATATTGTGTATATATTATAGTCTTGTTGTACATTTCTGTATATACATCCATTTGTTGCGATCATCCTACGAGTTGTGCTTCAGCCCTTGTGGTGCTTCAACCCTCTATATATTTAGTGTATATTCTATGTATATCCTCCCATTTGTGTTGAGATCATCATTCTCTATGGCATGTAAAACCATGTTGTTGAGCTTGTCCAAGAGGTATCCGCCATGGTTCAAACTTGGCACCTCACTGGTTTGAGCCATGACGGCTTTCTCTATCCTCTGTCATGTCATCTTAATGGAAATATTAATTTCCCATGAGTGGGCATTCAAATCCAATCCCATCTGGAATTCACTTCCCCTGTGTCAGCCTACTTGTCACCATTAATGCCATTACACCACCTGTCACATTGCCACATGATGACCCATGTCAGCCAAGTATGGCTCCCTGTCGGTCACATCAATAATAGCTAGTTCTTTCAGAATCTGGGTGCTAAGAATCCCCTGGGTCTTCATCTCATTTTTTCACCTAAACCAATACCCCAGAACCTCCAGGTGTTTATCAGAATCTGATCCTTGTTAACTTTAATCTTTCAAGATTTTTGATGCATGCTAACATTTCTTGGGCAGGTGCGAAATGGTGAAAAATTCCCTGGAGTCCTTAAAGTATTTATTTTATCATATCATGTATTGATGGTTCTCTGGTCTTGCAAGTGGCAGATTGATTGATCAAAATGTCTAAAGTGATCGCTCCTCCTGATAGCTTGAAGCTACCAACTACCTCCACTTAGGAAGCTACAAAAACTAAGGCCAAAAAGATGCTGGCCAAGATGCTATTAACTTCCAATTACCTGAAGGAGGGTGCTCTTGTAGGGCCCAAGGTGGACTCTAAGTTGCAATAAATAACAGATATAGAGTCCATACTTTGGGCTAAAATGTAGGACTTGGTCCAAGCCATATACCAACAAAGGACCGCCAGAGTTGATATGGAAAAATACTTGGCCACCTCCGGGATCATCAAAGCTGCAATTTTTCCTGGCTTGGTGCAAGCACCAGAACTGATACTCCAACTGGTGATGCTCTACAATGCCTCCACTTGGGTTGTCTTGCTTGTTGATCCCCAACTATTACACTATCCAATGACTTTCGTCAATCTAGATGCAACAACTTTTTGTTCAAGGCTGGGTACCCCTCAATCCAAGGGAGCCATGGTTCTCTCCCAGGCCACATCATTAAAGGAGTTCAACGAGGCTTCCCTTCTCTCCCGGAAACATCTCAACACCCATTGGCTGAAGTCCCTGAGAAGGGACTACAAAAAGATGAAGCTGGAGATTCCCCATAGGAATTTCAAAGAACCTATCCAAGCAAGCATTATATTTCTATGCAGGCTCTTTGGAGAGCCCCATGCCTGAGATTTCTTAGCATGGATGTATTACTTCCTCTACTGCATCACCACCCATAGTCAGACATTCAATTGGGAGGCCATCATCACCAACCATGTAGACACACAGCTGAAGAGTGTCCTCCAGCCCTCCAGGTTCTACATGACATCCTATGTATTATGGGCACTGGCCCAACAAAGACCTTCCTTTCAGGGTTTGCAGACGATGGGTGTTCTCAGGAATGGGCCCAGCCAGTCGATGCCATGGGATCATTATCCCTAGGTCAAGTGGGAACGAAGTTTCCCAAATTTTTGTAGGGTAAATGACACCTTCATTTACCAAAATATTTTCACACTTACTCAGGATTCTGGATACCAGTTATCGCAAGAGGCGATGAACTTGATGATTACATACAAAAATTACTTTATTCAATTCCAGTAGAACACATATATTTAGGTGATTGGCTTCTCCAGGAAACCCTATCTTCTTCCTCGGTATTTTGGGGATAGAATTATTCTTTTAGAGTTCTGCAGACAAATTCTAGAGCTGCATGCTCTCTTCACATTGAAGAAGGTTACCAACATTCCATTCCCAATTTCTTGTGGGAACTATTCTTGTAGTCTTATTGTAGCTAAGGAGGTAGAAAACAAACTAAAGTGTTTGGGACTGGTGGAATTCCACCATACTAGAAATAATTTTGATCTCTTGGGTAAGATAGCACTAGTGCTTCCCCAGGCGCCCCCACCGCGCAAAGAATATATTAAAGATTTCTGGGCGGACTGTTAGGACAATTTTGATCTCCGGGCCTGCCAACATTCATGGATGTCTAAAGGCTTGATGAAAGCCCTTGACCTTCGGGGTTTCTCGAAGGGTTTTTTAGATGACGGGCCACTGGAGGACCTATTGTATAAAGAGTAGGGATTAGATAAATTGGATCTCCCTCTGGTGGATTGGGCCACCCTAGAAGGTTTAACAATTAAGGGGGTATGTCGCTCCATTGTAGAAAATAGTCACAAGTATTTTGAGTGGGTGTGTCCAAGGAGCAACCAGAAAGGACCAATTGTCTGGAGGTTCGCTTCAACCTCTAGAGCCACAGGACCCATCACAAAAAAGGGGAAGGAGATAGAAGATACCCCAACCCAGGTACCTCCCAAGGGTTTGCTCTCGATAATGGAACAAGTACAAGATCAAACGAAGGTGGCAAGGTTGAAAAGCTAGAGAGTAAGCATGCAACTATCTGCCGGCCTCCTCGCAACTCCAATAGTATCTGCTCACTCGGTGGGATCCCTGTCATTGGCCACACTGATGAGTAGATAGACTTTCGCTGAGGCTGAGTCTATAAGTATTTTGGATGCTGGGGCCCCACTACAAAGGAAGAAGAAGTAGAAGGTGAACCCCACACAAAGTGTAGACACCGGCCCCAGTATGCCCAACATTGTCCTAGTAGACGTCAGTTCGGATTCCCCCAAATTGAATGACATCTCAGATACCTCTCCCCCACATGATGATTTTGATGATATCTTCAAGATGGATGAGCTCATGAACCTACATGGGGACATAGATCACATGGTAGAAGAGATCGTTGCTCAGGATAAAGAGGAGATTCCCGTTGAGAAGGAAGTCCTAGAGCAAGAAGCTTCCACAGAGTAGGAAGTCTGGGAAAAAATGCAAAAGGAGAAAGGTGAGTGGGAGAAAACACCGGTCCAAGAGACTGAGGATGAACCAAGGAAAATAGAAAATGAGCAACCAATGACTGGGGAAACCAGATCCATAGGATAAAGTGTACCCCATTCATCATTCTCCAAACACTTTTGGTTACTCCAGGTGACCAAGCACCCCAGAGAGCATTCGGGGAGCTGATCACAGTAGCCCACCCATTGAACTTAGGTTGGATGCCTCTGCCACCTCTGGAAGACATTCCAATGGAGGAAGATATCCTAGAAAATGATGCTGAGGAAGAAAAATAGCAATAGGATGAGGGTAGAACCCCCGAGGATACAAATGTTAACTTGCCCAATGCTACGAAGGACGGGGAAACCCCCGAAGATATAGGTGATGTTGACACTGGTAGAGAGGAAACCCCAGACATCACAAAAGAGGATGCCAATAGGGCAGAAGATACTAAGGCCTCCGGAGAGTAGTAGCAAGAACAAGAAAAGGAGAAAGAGCCCGATGACACTGAAGATACTGGGAATGCACCGCCAGACTCTGAAGGGAGTCCCGCTACCCAGAACTTAACAACAAAGCCGCACCAGCCACCCCAATGGCTGGTGGAATCTAAAAAAAGGAAGGCCCCAATGGTAGTAATAGGTTTTATTCTCTCCTTGGCCAAGATGATGGCCTAAAATGTAGAGGCCAATAAGCCTAAGAAGGCCCGGACAGTCCATACCCTCCAGACTGGTCCAGCAAGAAATATAGTTGCAACAATTACAACAACTCCCCCAGATACAGATGTAGTGGTAGTAAGGCCCAAAGATTATGTGATCACAAAGGTAACACTAGGGAGGATAGATAAGAAGGGCAAGTTGGACCTATTGAGGGAGGCCACAAAGGTGGTGGAGGCCCGATATGATAAATAGACCCAGAAGTTGAAGGAGGAAAGAGAAACCAATGCAAATTACCTCACAATTCTGACAGAACTCACACAGCCCCTTGCCGAGATCCACCTGGAAGCTTCTACCTCCAGATTACCACTTGCACATGGTGATGTGGATTCTCTAAGGGCCATGAAGAAGAAGGACCAGGCTATGGATGGGTGGATCACCGAACAAAGAGTCCCCGTAAGGCAATTTTTAGTGGTGTCACTCTCAAATCTCTATCAGATTAGTAATCTCCTTAGTCATGTGAATGTCTACATTGTCTTGTGGGAGAAGGACTTAGAAAAGTATGAAAAATGGGGACTTCAATGCCTGGGAAGAAGCCGTCACAGAGGTGGGAATTTTGTGTGAAGAATCATATGACTCCCTCTGGGCCCAATACTCCAAACTTTGCCTCAAGATTCAAGTATGCAAGGAACTAGTTAAGGCCCTAAGAGAGAAAGTAACTACAGCCCAGTATCCTTTGGGCCTATTCAAGGCATTTGTGGTAAGGGTGTCACAAGTCGACCCCTTCACCACTGGAACATGCACCCCGGAGGACTATGTCCTTAGTAAATAAGATGAGTTCATGGAGTCCCTATATCAGTCTAGCGGGGACTTTGATGGAGGAAGGTTATCAAGATTATCTAAGATGATGCTCCAGGCACATGATGCTATGAATATAGTAGATGAATTCTAGAATGGGGCCGGAGAAGTTGAAGAGAAGCTTGAGGCTATCCTTGGCTAGTGGGACAGTATTAAAGACATAGATGAGGATGGCATAAGCCAAGTTTTGGAAGCCTTTAAGAATAGTAAAGGTCAATAAGGTTCTCCGGGTCCCAAATATTTTCACTAGCAGGATTCATTGTGAACATTCTTTATTCTTGGAGCGCAAGCTCCCTGATCCCCAAGTCCTAGATCCAACAATTTTTGTATTCTTTTAATGACCTATGTCCAGGTTCCCCAGAGCCGACCAGTCATTATCAGGGAGTTAATAAGGGTGTCAAAAAGTAGGTGAACCCAGAAAGGCACATCAAATTGAGGGATGGTTCTGATAGGTGGTCTTCCCAAGGTGCCACTCCAACATAACACCTCACGCATCAGAGACAGTGAGCCACTTTTACATTGATGAGGCATGTAGCCTCGATTCCTATGGGATCAGATTTCTTCTATTTTCCCTATGGCTCTCTTCTCAAGGCTTATTCTTCCATACCTCTTTTCTTGGCTCTCTTCTCGAGGCTGATTCTTCCATACCTCTTTTCTTGTCTTCTTCTACTTATCTCTTAAACCTTTTCTCTTCTTGAGGTGGTTGTAACATGGTGCAGGTAGTACCGGCCGCCAAAAATTGTATTTTATTGATTGAGTGTAAAGTTAAGTTAGGTTAACTTTAGGGAAACCTTTGTGTATAAATAACAAGTCTAACCTCATTCTAGAGGTTGACATAATTGATGATTTTGCAGTCCATAGCTTGTAGAATTTTATTTCTAGTAGTTGCAGAGCTCAATGCTCCTTAGTTCTTAGAAGTTCTCAGTAGATAGACGCTCCCTTGGGGCCATTATTGTATGCACCAGTGCTATTGGAAAACCATTAATGAAGAAGGAAGGATTCTCACAATTTTGTTGTTGGTCTTCTGATCTCTGAGTTAATACTCTTTTGTGATGTATGTTTCTAATGTCCCTTGCTCTAATGTTTTAAGTAGATTAATGACCTTCTTTTCCCCTCGATATTGGATATATATGAACTGATGGTTCTGTATGTATTCAGTATTTAGTGTAGCATGTTAGAGCATGGTTGATGTTTTAAATGTATTTGCATAACTATAGGTAGAATGAAATACTTCTAACCCTGGCGTATCTTTTGAAGTTTCTTTGATAATCCAAATGCTTGTAGAAAACCCTGACCTAACAAAATCCCAAGAGAAGATGAGCCAAGAAAACCAGCTATTGCCCTCAACAAAATAGTCACACTCCCAACTTAGCTCCCACATTTTTGAGACCCGACTCTCATGCACTTGAAGACCCGAAGAATTTATTCCCCAGACAACCTTTACAGGAAAAGTTGGCCTATACCCCGGTACCCAGTGACAACTTACACTCTGTTGGCGGATCAGTCACAAAGTCCCGTCAACAAAATCCATTTTTCCTCCACTCTCCTCTGCATCAGCACCCATTCAGTTCATGAGTTTGACAAGAATCTTGAATTTCCAACAATATAGGATGTTAGGTAGTCAGAAGGGAACTAAAACTTTTGAACCACTTCCATCCAGTTTGAGAGCTTAAAGAAGCCCGAATTGCTAAAAATGTATGTTTTTAGGTAGTCTGGGTCAATTACAAACTTTAACATGCCCTCTAGTACAAAAAGAAGCCCAACTATATGAATCTATATGAGACTTCAAAACTATCTGAAACTTCTTAATTTGACGGTTAGGTAGTCAGATGAAAACTCGAATGTATATACTTACTAAGGTTTAGTTTCAAAGTTTACTAAATAAACTAACTACACATAATATTTATGCATTTTCAATAAGTTTGTTCCCACTTTATGATTTTTGAATCAAATTTAACTATGGGATGCTAGAAATAGACATTTGGAGTTAAATATATGAAATCACGGGTTTGCAAGATATACACCCTCATACTGGGATACTCACATGGAATTTACAAAGGTACATATAAGTGCTGAAATTGAATGGGAATATTAATTTTTTTCCATAGTGTAGGGTGCTAACAGTACCTATGTATCAGGGTCAAGTGGACCTTACTTAGTTGACTACCTTGCATAAACTCCATCTTGGTGATATCCTTGACCATTCTTCCTACAAGGAGTTCATTTAGTCTTATCTAAAGAGCATTGAACTTGTGGAAGATGTGGTGAAGGTCTTACACAAAGGCCTTCCAAAGATCTAGATTGATGAACCATTATTTATTGTACAGTATCTATATAAGCTACTTTATGGTTTCAACAATCATGCTTCCTTCTTGGAATCTATAGTTTTTAAGGATACAAATAAATTGGAAGAAAAAAGGTTGAAAAAAATGAAAGAAAGATGTGCAGTGTACCAATTTTGTCATTAGTGGCCCATATCAACAAAGAGCGTCAAATATTAGATAGACATAATAGAATATCAAATTTTATAATTAATGAATACAGTTGTTATGAAGAGAGATGAAGATGGTACCAATAGAATATAGATAGAGAATCTATATATGCAATTGAAATTTTTGACTAATAAAAAGGAGAAAATAAAGGAGGGACATAATAGGCTTTAAACTCACTAGTATGGTGAAACTTTTTGAGGATTCACAAAAGCTTGATCAGTTTACCCAAGTTCTAGATTGCATTAAGGAGGCAGAGGATCTTCTTTTGAAGATTGAGAGTTAGTATAGTTTTTCACCTTGACAAATGATGACTCTAAAACCACTTGGGAAAAACTCAAATTCATCCACAAGGGAAACATTCTCCCATCAAAATGAATTACCCAAATTTAATTGGTAAGACAATTGTATTCATGTATATACGTGGATAAGTAGAAAATTATTGGAGTATAGTTTTTTACTTCAAATGTATCAAATTTATTCATACCCTACGGAGGATTTGATGTAATTAGGAGGAGATATTTTGTAAGGAATGTTATAGAGATAAATGAATTTTGTGGATATGAAGTATTGAGTTAGGGAGAGTAATGTAGAGTTAGTATTGTGATGCAGATTCACTCTTGGTCTTTTATGTCAAAGGGGGAGAGATATATAGTTAGGTGTGATGTAGATATGGTACACGTGTTGTCATCACTAAAAAATGGGGATATTTTGCAAATATAACATTTTTTTCATTTATGTCAAACTTGTTGTAATTGATGTTGACTAAAGTTCAAAAGTGTGAATTCAATTGTGATTCTATTAGTTTTGGAGTGATGATGCAATAAGATATTAAATATGTTTTGACATTTATGTATTGAGATTTATGGTGATGATTGGATATGATATATCTAAATGATTCATGTCTATTCCAATTAATTGGATAAATATTCATGGGTTTGTATTAGAACTTAGCTAAGTATGATTGTTCCAAAGAATAGTATGACAGACAAGTTTTAGTAATGTGATCTACATTTTTCTACATCAATTAATCTAGGCTTGTAGTTCTAGTATGATTCTGGTGGATACAAAATAAATATATATCTTAGGTTTCAAATCTCTATTGATTGTACAAATCATTTGGTGATGGTCTTTGTTCTAGTTCATATAGAGACAATGTACCTGATTGATGGAATGTGTTGCATTCCTCTGCCTTTGAATATTTTGTGTTATGATTCTTAGATATAGTAATTTTGATGTCAAGAGATGTTATTTTGTGCATATGTGGGTTTTATGGAGCTTCGCATCATGTTTTGAGTATGTTTGGGTGGTTTGCCTTACATATTTTATCTTCTAGAGATATCTTGAGTAGACTTGGTCTATGCAGTAGTATGAAGAGTTGAATATGACAATTTGGGTGTGTTACGAAGGTGTGATGAGATATTTTGAGGCTTCACACATTTTATTTCCCTTTTGTGTTTTGATAGAGAAGGCATTTTGGGCCTACTATCTATGTTTTACACATTACATCTAATTAGGCTGGCCTAATTGTTGTTATTATTTGTTGTGAATGGTATATAAAGGATAAGATAATTTGGAGGATTTAATGAGTTGAATAAGGTATTATGTATGGTGTATGGTGTAAGTGAAAAAATCTAAATCTATAGATGAGTAGTAATGAAGTTATTTTTAGATGTTTAGAATAGTACAGAGGATGTGTTCCTCTACAATTCAACAATCATAATTCATTGTAATCAAAATATATTGTATCTTGTCCTAAAGAAGTGATCTTCAGTTTGTGAAATTATATTTTATCTTCCTCTAATAGTGTGTTCCTTAGCCTATAAGTAAAGTTTAGATTAGTGAGCTTCCTTATCCAAGAGCCTAAAACTTTGTAATCAGTTTTCATATAGTGAGATAGTTCTCATTGTTATTTTTCCCACATTGGGTTTTCGACATAAAAATCTTAGTGGCCTTGTGTGTTACCATTTCTATTTTAGTCATTTAATTTTGTACATGAGTTAATGTAATGAATGAATCATAAATGGTTATGTTTCAATAAATTCTAATTCATCCCCAACATCTAGAAGTGTTTAACATGCCTAGCCCAAGTGAGGAAGATAACCTCAAAAAGATAAAAATGTCAAAACAAGGTAAAAAAAAATCATATTAAGGATCCTATTGTGATTAATTTGGATTATGACATGGTTGATAAAGCTAATAATGATAAAAATGTTGACAATAATGATATTAATTCTAATTATTCTGATGACATGTATGAGGTTATTGAAATCAATCATGAGCTTTGTTCAATCTTTTTAAAAGAATTAATCCTAGATCCTCCTAGTGAAAAAAAATATGACGCATCATTAGAGAATGGCACTTATTTGGAACTTGCAATATCTCCATACACCATTCTTTTTGTTACTCCTCTTTCAACTTTTCTACCATCCCTAAGTGATTTTAATAAATATTAGGAGGAAGATGATATGCTTGACTAGCTTCACTTGTGTAATAGACTCTTTTGTGTGGTTTCTTGTACATAATGTGTTGCCACCATTATGTGTTTCCTTATATGTATTTGTATTATGTTAAACTCTCAATTTATGACCCTTGTTTCTCCATTAGCACAAGGTAATAAAGGGACCAATCCTGTGATGACATATAACTGATTAAATGTTTGATAATGTTAAGTTGAAGATAATGCAAGATATTAAATCACTTAATGGTTTGTATTGTCATTGATGTCAACTTGATATCATCTATATGGTCATGTATACAATGCCAAAGACTTCAGAGAATCAATGAAACAAAGATTATGCTTTCTGCAATGTATAAAAGTCAAGTATTCACTAAGTAACAGATAACACCGACGGAGTGCACACCATGGGTAAAGGAAAAGAACCAAAGTCATAGTGATACCCAAAAAGCAGAAGACAGTATTTCCCAATGAAGAAAAATCACAGGATGCCCGACGAGCTGAGAACAAAGTTGCCCGATGAGTAAAATCCAATGATGCCTGACGGACGAAGATCCCAAAGTTGACTGGAGTCACACCGATGGAACTGGCAATTGTCACCAACGACTAACTACAGAGTTGACTGACAAAACTGAGAGTTTAGAAAATGACAAAATATCTAGCTAGCAAGAGCTAAAGATAGACTTAACTGGTTGTTTTCATTTTTTAATTTGACCAGAGTTAAGTGATTGATTTAAAGAAGATTTGTACATTTTGCATAAAGATAACTAGAAGATAAATTAGGAGTTATGCTTTAAATCAGATTGGCTGGATTGTTTTTCACGCCAAGAATCAAGAATCAAGAATCAAGAAACGATGAATATCATGTCTATATAAGAGACAAGCTTAATTCATTTTCAAATAATCACGAAGAGGGGGAGTGAATAGAAAGAGGCTGCTGAAGAGAAACTGATGAAGGATAACTTCATATAGTCCTGATCAATCATGCTAAAGAAGAGATAAATAATTCTGTAGACAGCGATGAACAGTGAAGCACAGCATCACAAAGAATAAAGTGTGGAGAACAAAGAATTAAATTGATACATTGATCAGAGAGTTAATGTACTTAAATAGATCTAAAAATCTATAATTGAAGTTGCATTAGAAACAGGTCAGTGTGTTTTAGTTTAACCATTGAAGCATCAAGTCTCTTAACAGAGCAGGACTTAACAGTCTTCTATATATTGAGGTACATCCCAAGGAGTGCCAAAAAGGTTGATTCATGAAAGTAGCACTAGATTTTCCTAAAGCCTATTGACTGTCTAAGAAGGAGGCTGATTCAAGGATGGTAGCAAACTAAGTTGCCCAATACCTAGTGACAACCTCTATGTATAAAATCCTCTAACAAGGTCACACCTAATAGTGTGTTTGTAACCTTTAACAGAGTTGGCTCCTAATAGGGCTCACTTCAGAAGAGAGAAAATTTGGGGTATCGGTCCCAGTGGTTTTTTCCCTTTACAGGGTTTCCAAATTAAAATTCTTGTGTTATGTGTGTATGGTTTATTACTTTACTATTTTACATTTCACATATACATTTCTAGATTTATCAGTATACTCTGCATATTTACTGAGTGTCGATAAATAAGTTTTACTGCTTATCAGTAATCAAGGAGAATAAGGTCAGAAAAGGAAAACCGACAGACAGTTAATTATTGTAAAGTATTTCATGGCATGCATCTTGTAAGGGACATAATAATCTAAGGTTTATTTGATTGGTGGTTAGAATAAAGAAAAGTTTTTGAAGCCACTGATTCACCCCCCCCCCCCCCCCCCCCCCNTTCCCCCCCCCCCCCCCCTCTCAGTTATTACTAACAATTGGTATTAGAGCTTGTGTGCTAAGAAGGAAGGTTTCAAGACCTAAGTCAGGATCACAAGATGAACAGATGAGATGTGCTCAAGTTGAACAAAGACAACTTTGCTTCATGGAAAAGAAGAATAAGACTCCACTTATCAGGTATTGGTAATGATGTTACTCAATACTTAGATACTGAATATGTGTTTCCTACAAGAGCTTTGATAGTAGATCAATTAAGAGAGAAGCATGAGCATAACTGCATGGTTATAGAGCTTTCTTCCTCACTCTCTGATGCTAAATTTGAAGATGTCAAGGATTGCAAAACTGCAAAGAAAATGTGGGACAAACTAAAGCTTGTACATGGAGGTGATACAAGTGTTCTGAGAGCCAAGGTAGAAAGCCTTAGAGGAAAATTTGATGATCTCAGAATGAAAGAAGTTGAAAACATCACACAGTATAGTACAAGAATAAAAGAATTAGTCAATGCTATACGAGGTGTTGGAGGTACACTTGAAGAGGATACAATGGTAAGTAAAATCTTAAGAACCTTACTGCATGTATATGCTATTAGATTTTCTGATATTCAAGAAATGAGAGTAGTAGCAAACAACACAGTTACTCTTGATAGTTTAATTGGTAGAATGATTTCATTTGAGATGAATAACTTTTATAATAGTGTCTTACCAAACTTAGATTCTGCATTTAAGTCTTCTACGAGAATAAGCAAATCAAGTCAAAGACACACATCTAGAAGAGATAGTGAAAGTGTAGGTGAAGAAGAAGATCTAGATGAAATAGAAGCACTCATGGCATGGAGAATGTAGATAGGCAAAGGTAAATACAAAGGCAAGTTACCACTTGTATGCTTTAATTGTAGAGAGATTGGACACTTTGTAACAAGATGTCCTAACAGAAGAAAAGATGACAAAGGTAATGACAAATATTTTGAAAATAAATCTTACAGAGGTGATAACAAGGATTACAGAAGTTACCGACAATCAGAAAGAAGAGATACCCAAGACTACAAGGATAAAGGCAAGAAGGCTAGCTACCTAGCTGCTTGCAAAGATGAAGATACTGACATCGAACCTGATGAAGACATCGAGATGGTATTTGTAGTTGTGAAAGATGATTCAGATGAAGATGAAAGGTATGTAAAAACTTCACTCATATCTAAGGTTAGCAAGAATGACATCTGGAATATAGATAGTGGCTGCACTCACCACATGACCGGTGACAAAGAATATTTTAATACTTTTGATTATTATAATGGTGGTACAATAAGAATGGGTAATGATACACCTTGTCTGGTTGAAGGTAAAGGAACTATAATGTTGAATAACCTAATTAAATGTGAAAATGCTTATTGGATAAAAGGATTGAATTATAATATGTTGAGTGTTTCTTGGCTGAATAATTTAGGTCACAGAGTAGCATTTGAGAACAAGAAGGCAAAGATCTGTTGGTTAACAGTTTGTCCTCTCTTAAGATTTATAATCACTGACTCTTCAATACACCCAAGGTGAAAGAACAAAAGGATGTTTACCAACAAATGGGTCAGTGTATGTCTCCTATCACTGCCCTCTGAATTGACAGGTACAGCTCCCTGATTGTGTATGATATTCAATGAATTTGTTTTTATACTGATCACCAGGT
>MU228154.1:7941423-7953162 GCA_018584345.1 Thuja plicata | reverse complement strand
TAAGTATTGGATTCATAAGGACTAGTGAAAATAGTAATCTTTATTTGAAAGAAGATATTGATGCTAACACTTTGATTGCTGAAATATTTGTTGATGACATCATATTTGGAGGAAATGATATGCTATGAAAATCATTTTCTAATGAGATGAGAAAAGAATTTGAGATGTCTATGTTTGGAGAGATCAATTTCTTTCTTGGTCTACAGATCATTCAATAAAGTGAAGGTATTTTCATTACACAGTCCAAATACATCAAAGAGGTCCTGAAAATATTCAAGATGGAAGATTCCAAACCAGTTGGAACACTGATGGATACTAGATGTAAGTTAATAAGGGAAGAAAAGACAACAGAGTTAAATCAAACTTTGTATAGATCAATGATTGGAAAACTCATGTATGTTGTACACACTAGACCAGATATTGCACATGCAGTAGGAATTATTGCTATATTTTCTGCTAACCTGAGGGAATCACATATGACTGTTGTGAAAATAATCCTAAGATATCTGAAGAATACTGAGGAATTTGGATTATGGTATAAAAGAGAAGGCAAATTTGAACTAAAAGTGTTTACCGACGTTGATTGGGATAGAAATCTTGATGACCAAAAGAGCACAACTGGAGGAGCATTCTTTATGGGTGATAGACTTGTCACATGGATTAGAAAGAAGTAGGGATGCATCTCACAGTCTACTGAAGAAGAAGAATATGTTTTTGCTTCTGCAAATTGCTCAAATATTGCATGGATCAAATAGTTGCTGGAAGGTATGCATATGAAGATCTTAGAACTAGTGACTATCTATTGTGATAACACTAGTGCAATAAACATTTCCAAGAATCCAATCATGCATGCAAAGACTAAACACATTGCCATCAAGTATCATTACTTAAGAGAGAAAGTTCAAGAAAAAGAGGTAATACTTGAGTATGTGCAATCAAAAGAACAATTAGCTGATATCTTCACCAAGCCACTGCCCAAGGATACATTTGAGTACCTAAGAAAGAGACTAGGGGTCAAACCCTTATCTACCAATCAGTAAAAGACTAAAGGCTGCATCAGCCTATACATTATTAGAATATCATTCATGTTGATGCATGCAAAAGGATGAACTTCAAAGCTACATCTATATACGGAAAGGTATATATCAGAACCAAGCACCAGAGCATATTGTTGTATTGCTGATGGATAAGGGAAATTCAAGGAATATATTATGGATGGAATAAAATGATTATTTGACATTAATGTCTAATATCTGTAAGATATTTGTTTGGCATTATTGTCAAAGGGAGAGAAAGTATCCATATTATCACAGTCTTCAGAAAAAGAAGAAAGATTATCCATTATCAGATTACTCCAACAGGGAGAGATTATATCAAAAGGGAGAGTTGCTGACAAGAGATAGAGACATCAAAGAAGAAGAAAAATCAAAAGAGAGATATTGAAACAAGGAAAGGATGCAACACATTAGAACAAGAAACACAGAGAACTGCAAGAATCAAATCTAAGCTAACACAGAGATTACCGACAGTCAGACATTTTTATCGGTTATCAATACAAACTGTTTGGTAGTTTGATGAATCTCAACAATGGTATTTCATACTGTATTAGAAATAGTATAGTGTGATAATATTGTATGTTTCTATCAATGCCAAAGGGAGAGATTGATGACATATAACTGATTAAATGTTTGATAATGTTAAGTTGAAGATAATGCAAGACATTAAATCAGTTAATGGTTTGTATTGTCATTGATGTCAACTTGATATCATCTATATGGTGATTTATACAATGCCAAAGACTTCAGAGAATCAATGGAACAAAGATTATTCTTTTTGCAATGCATAAAATTCAAGTATTCACTAAGTGACAGATAACACCGATGGAGTGCACACCATTGGTAAAGGCAAAGAACCAAAGTCATAGTGATACCCGATGAGCAAAAGATAGTATTGCCTGATGAAGAAAAATCACAGGGTTCCCGACAAGCTAAGAATAGAGTTGCCTAATGAGTAAAATCCAATGATTCTAGATGGATGGAGATCCTGAAGCTGACTAGAGTCACACTGATGAAACTGGCAATTGTCATCAATGACTAACTGCAGAGTTGACCGACAGAACAAAAAGTTTAGAAAATAACAAAATATCTAGCTGGAAAGAGCTAAAGATAGACTTAACTGGTTTTTTTCATTGTTTTATTCGACCAGAGTTAAGTGATTGTTTTAAAGAAGATTTGTACAGTTGGCATAAAGATAACTACAAGATAAATCAAGAGTTATGCTTTAAATCAGATTGGCTAGATTTTTTTTCACACCAAGAATCAAGAATCAAGAAACGGTGAATATCATGTCTATATAAGAGACAAGCTTAATTCATTTTTGAATAATCACGTAGAGGGGGAGTGAATAGAAAGAGGATGTTGAAGAGAAACTGATGAAGGATAACTTCATACAATCCTGATCAATCAAGCTAAAGAAGAGCTAAAGAATTCTGCAGACACCGAAAAATAGTGAAGCACAGTATCATAGAGTAGAGAGTGTGGAGCACAAAGAATTGAATTGATACATTGATCAAAGAGGTAATGTACTTAAATAGATCTAAAAATCTGCTATTCAAGTTGCATTAGAAATAGGTCATTGTGTTTCAGTTTAACCATTGAAGCATCAAGTCTCTTAATAGAGTAGGACTTAACAGTCTTCTATATATTGAGGTACATCCCAAGGAGTGCCAAAAAGGTCGATTCATGAAAGTAGCACTAGATTTTCCTAAAGCCTATTGACAGTCTAAGAAGGAGGCCGATTCAAGGATGGTAGAAAACTAAGTTTCCCGATACCTAGTGACAACCTCTATGTATAAAATCCTCTAACAAGGTCACACCTAATAGTGTGTTTGTAACCTTTAACAGGGTTGGCTCCTAACAGGGCTCACTTCAGAAGAGTGAAAATTTGGGGTACCGATCCCAGAGGTTTTTTCCCTTAACAAGGTTTCCACATTAAAATCCTTGTGCTATGTGTGTATGGTTTATTACTTTACTATTTTACATTTCACATATGCATTTCTGGATTTATTGGTATACTTTGCATATTTAGTGAGTATCGGTAAATAAGTTTTACTGATTATCGGTAATCAAGGAGAATAAGGTCAGAAAAGGAAAACTGACAGACAGTTAATTATTATAAAGTATTTCATGTAATGCATCTTGTAAGGGACATAATAATCTGAGGTTTATTTGATTGGTGGTTATAATAAAGAAAAGTTTTTGAAGCCACTGATTCACCCCCCCCCCCCCNCTGATTCCCCCCCCCCCCCCCCTCTTAGTTATTACTAACATCCTGTTGTGACATTCTTCTATTTGTATCACAATTATTCTATATGTTGTATATATGTTATGTCATACATGTACTTTTGTGTTGTCTACTTTGGGATGATGCAAATCATTGAGATATATATTTTTGGTCTCTACCATATTGACCCAAGAATGCCTTTTTTTGTTCTTCTTATGTTCTCTTGTAGTTACATGACCTTTAAGGGATGAGGTCAATTCATCACAATTATATTTGATGTATATGAGTTATCAAATGTACATGCACCTCGTGTTCTCTCTTTTTGTCATGTGCTTCATTGCCTTTGATTTTTTCCTTGCTTTGGGGCATATCATTTTGGTAATGTAATTGTATTTTGGATTTATGTATGCTACCTTAAAGTTATTTCTCCTAATAAGTTATACATTATTACTTTAATGAGGGAGATTACACTCCACTCTTCATTACACTTAATACACACACCACAATCCATGTTTTGTAGTAATTTTTTTATGTTACTTATAAAATTGTGCCTTTTTGTAATCTTTTGCACCATATCACTTTTCTTTGCATATTTCCTTACGAATATTTTTTTTTTATTGTTTGTGTCGATCTTATCAGGATGAGTTGACTAGCATAACATGACTTGTTAGACCATTCAATTCTCCTTGTAATGGATCTCTACATGAATCATAGTAAGAATAACCTTATTAGGCCAACATAGTCATGATTTTCTCTTTCTATTCATATGTTTCTCCTTTTTTATCTTTCTATTAGATTGAAAAGATCCTAAGTCCCTTAGGGGTTTGGTGATTCTTTCCTGTTTAAAATCTTGATGAAATTTTGGCAATGCTATGTTCTACTTTAATGAGAGTATGAATGCAGGTTGATACATTCTATCTCACCCCAATATAAGGGGCCCAAATTCAAAACAACTAAAGACCAACTTACAGGAGTAGGAAAACTTCTTTTGTGTTGGCCAGAATGAAATTAAAAACCTACTTCATGGGGAGAGGTGTAAAAGAAATCCCCCCTCATTTCATAATTATCTCATACTTCACACTCACACATATCTCCTATGAAATTCAATTGAGAAAGTGATCAAGCATCATCAATGCATTGAATACAAGAATTAAAGTTCATATCTAAAGCATTCATGATGACATCCATTACCAACCTTTCATAAAGTCAACTCTCTAAGTCAACATCAACATATTCATAAGGATTTTGACACAAAGAAGACTTGTGAAGGTATAAGAATTCAATTTTCAAATCTATCCTCTGCTACATTACAATACACTTCCATTTCAATTCAAGTTTATCTTGAAAATTCATGGTTAATTCCAAAACCATGGTTTGAACTAGGAAAACCCTCATCAAACCAATAATTTTCTCTCTTTTTTGGTGTACGTTACATGTTGCATAGACATGAATTTAGATTAAGGCTAAGGAGAAAAGGAGCTACATATTATAATTTTCTAGATCCAAAAAAGCATAGTCTAGATCACCCTAAGAAAAATAGTCGTAAACGCTTTTGATGATAATTTTGGGGGAACATCTAAGAAACATCTCGATCCCAAATTTACAAGTTATATCTACATTCGCTGCTCCCAAGTGTAGTTTTCCCTAAGAAAAATAGTCTACCTGATCCCAAATCAATTTTTAAGGACAAGTTCCTCTCTCATTCTTATTTCAAATTTGTCTGTATTATCTATATATCTTCTTTATGTAACATTATATATTCTCAAATCCTTCATTTTCTTACCTTTAACCCTAGATTTAATATTAATTTTACATAATTGCAGTATCATTTTCAACTCCCCCCAAGGACTGTTGGATCCACCTTGTGCTTAATCCCTTTTGATTAGATTTAAGGTTTTTCCTTGTGGATGTACTCTCCTTCCTTATAATAAATCAAAAATAGGCCTAGTTTCCTAGTTTGTATGCCTAAGCTAGAAAACCCTATTTCCCTACATTACACTCTCCTTTTTAGTATAAATCTTCATTTTTTTTCTATATCATAATAAAAGATATACTCATTTTCATCCAAACTCATTTTTATCTTTTTCTCTTTTAGAAATCTTGGTATGCACTGGTACCTTAGAAGTTGTTATTTTCTTTTTAAGAAGTGTTTGAGAATGTTTGAAAGCCTTAGGGTGTATGACAGTGGAAGAGACAGACTTGATTGATCTTTGATCTCCTTGTGAGGATTGCAAAATTTTAAAAAGAGTGTATGATGCTTCAACAATACTCTTAGAAGGAATTCCCAACTCAATAAGTGTTGTCATTGATGTCAACATGATCAAAGACAGTCTAAAAGTTCATCAAATCTATCCATGGTAGAATATTGGTTTGAATTATTTTTAGGCATATGGTAACTTATTGGTGCATATGATTTAGAGTTTGGTTATAATAAGTGGTCGCATTTTTTATGGCCTCATTTTCAAAAAGGTGGTTGGGTAATATTTGATGTACATGTCTAATTAAGGAAACTTGTCTAAGGATTTAATGGTGTATTTTTATATGGTTGGGAGTTAGTATTTTAGTTTGTATCTTGTTACATTACATATTCTAGATATTTATTTTTGGTGTTATATTTGATAGTATGCAAGGTGTCTTTTTCCTACTTTTCAAGACACACATTGTTATGCAACAAAAGTTGTAAATAGTAATTGTATACCTGGGAACTACTGGAGGAGGCATAATAAGAGATTAGAATGGTAATTGTGTTGGTGCAATTACTTCTCCTATTGGGAATCCAATATAACCATAGGGTTGAGGCTATGGCAGCCCTCAATGTTATTTTGCTAGCAAAGGAACTGGGTTGTAAGAAATTTTGGCTGGAGGAAGACTCATTAAATATTATTAATAATATTAGAGGCAAAAGTAAGGCATCATGGACTATTGATCATATAATTTCTAAGATTAATAATGTGGCCTCAAAATTTACCTCCTTTTATGTCACTCATAATTATCGGGAAACTAACCAAGTGGCAGATAGTCTTGCCAATATTGGTGCAAAGAAAGATGTCACTTGTAAGTGGCACGGGAACACTAAAATCAATGATGAGGTTGGATTATTACTCAATTATGACTGGTTTAATCACAAGGTAGGTGAAGTTATTTGAATTAATCATTTTGATTAATGCTGATCAGATTTAGGGTACGGCAACGGCGTCAAGCCATGTGAAGTGTCAAACTTATGATGAATTACTTCAGCTGCAAGCTTTCTGGAGTATCATTAAATACTCTGTGTTTTTGAATATCTGTATTCATTTTGAGCTGAAAATTAGTATGAAATAGAATAGTAAGAGAGGTTATACCAAGACTGAAGAGAACAAAGAAATGGGGGGAGATTTTAAGAGAGACAAACCTGCAGAGTGTAAATGGAGGAATGAAAAAGAGGTGTGGAGCAAGCTCAAGAAGGGTAAAGTTCACAGATACCTAAAGCATCTCCATGGAAAAAAGGAAGCAACAAAATCTTTTGTTGATGGGTGGAAGAACGGGAAAGTGAACATTCTGGGCAAATCAGTCAAGCTCACTTTGGGCCACCTTGCAAAAATTACGGGCCTCCCTTTGGAGGGAATGCATTTTTCAAAAGACAAAAAAGAGCGAAACAAAGGGTATAAAAAATTCCCTAAGACTGATGAGGAGAGGGCCATGCTCGTGAAGGGTGATCTGGACTATGTCAATCTGTCAAACATTAAGTGCATATGGGCGTTCATGATCCAGGCTATCATGGAGTACTTCACCCTTGATGACAAGTATTCAAAGGTATACAATTACCATTTTGTTCTGGTTAACCATTTTTGTCATGAAATTAGGGTTTTATTTCCCTACTATCTCTTAATTTCACTCAATCAGAGCATTATTGATCATAGAGTTAAATCTTCCCCTATTTTACATGAGGGTCTAATTCTGTTGATTGCGAACTATGTTAAAAACTATATCCCTGACCCCATACCTAAGATTATTGAGAATGTTAAGAGGAAGAGTATGGAGGTTTCTATTGGTAAGTGTTATAATAAGGAGAAAGCTAAAAAAAACCTTAAAGGCCCTATTGTTGTTGATATCTCTTTGTCAATTTATGATGACATCGAGGGGATGAGAACTGATGATGAACATGATATCGAGTCTTCTGAGGATGAGGGTTTCACTGGGAAACCAAGAAAAAATGATGATCTGAAGATGAAAAACATCATTACCAATGAGCCTTTGGGTGGTAAAGATGATATTGAGGAAACCCAGAAGACAGAGAACAACATTCTAGATGAAATCACTGAATAAATTGACAATATTATTGATACCCACATGGAGGACCATACTATCAAAAATGATGGTGATGAGGAGCAGAACCATGAAATTCAGGACTCTCATAGGGCTTTGGGGGACTTCGATACCCACATTGATGACCACACTGTCAATAATGATGGAGAGGAAGAAAAGAATCAAGACTTTCAGGATTCTCACAGGGAGATAGGGGACATGGAGGAAACTAAGATTGACAAGGGAAAAACTAAGAACACTAAGGAGAATATAGTCCCAGAAGAGGAAGCTGAAAAATTTGATAAGGATAACATAGCTAATGAGAATGATGAGTATAGCCAAGATATCCTAAAAGGTGACTTTGAAGTGAAGAATGACCAGAACACGAGGAGCCTAGAGGACAATCTCAGTGAGAGAGAGGTCAATGTCAAAAGGGTGGCTACTCTTTCCTTCCTTCAAATGGCTATAAATAAAGAGGAGAATAGATATAATATGGATAAATAGTTTCAAGACGATATTAATAACATTAAAGATAATTATAAGAACCTAGAAGATAGAAATGCATTGCTGGAGGAAATTGTGGACAAAATGCGCAATGACACAATCATGTACCAGCAAGGTAATGATGTTTTTTTTATAAGGTTAACAATATGGACACCAAGATTAGTACTATGGTTGATAAAAAACTCAAAAAAATTAATGACAAGGTTAACAACAACAAGGCTCTTCTCAAAAAACTTACTACTATCAGCAAAATGGGTATGAAAAACTCTGTGGACAATCTAAAATATTTGTATACCCTTCTGGAAGGTAACTTCAATGATAAGGAAAGGTAGGAGGATGATGGCCCTCAGGAAACTCATATCTCAGGCCCATGCACAAGGACTCGATCCAGCACTAAAAAGAGAGTTGATGTTCATATCAAAGATATCACCAAATTGTGGGACTCGATCCAGAGCATGGAACTACAGATGGTAGAAGTTCAGATGCTGGAAGATCAGATGGAAGTTATTTAGCTTCAATGCTGGAATGTTTTGGTTGCTGGATTTTTTTTTCTCTTGTAAGCTGGAAGCTTTTAGTAGTTTGTTATTTTTCTATTTTGATATGATATCTATTGTTTAATCTGGGGTATAGCCCTCTTTTGGTTTTCTGTCATGTTTGACAGTTTGTTGTTGTTGTTACCCTTTCATGTCTATCATTTTGGTGCTTTGTAAAGGGTTTTGGGGCCCCTTCAAAACATGTTGTTACCTTAATCAAAAACAAAAGTTGTAAATTTTTATTCTCTAGATTAAAGTCTAACAATGTAATTTGTCTTACTCGACTCATAGGAATGCTTTCCATTCCTCCGTTGTGTTTGATATTCTTGTAAACATTTGAAAATATTTTCAATAATGTATAAGGATTAAATTATATGATTTTCAAGTGTATTGATTCTCCATAATGCTATATCTTATATGTTGAAGTGTCACAAGCTATCTAGGTTACCCTATTTCTATCTATCTAGTAGGTTTATTCATTTGAGTCAACACTTAATGACTAATTTCTTCAGGAAAAAATTGTAGAAGGTTTTTGAAAATTTATATTTCTTTATTTTTTGTCTACATGATTTTTTGGTTTCTCCCCAATGGTGTAAAGGAAAATAGATAACAATTTTAACAATTGTGTTGATATTTTGGCTAATAGAATAAGTTCCTTCTTTTGTGGTTGATCTTTATCTATCTTATTTGTGTTAGAGGATATTTTGAGATAATTATGAGGTAAAGTTGTGCTATGGGTTGTTCCATGACTCATAATATTTTGTTTTACATATTTAGTCTACAATCTGATAAGGTGTTGTGTAATTGACCTAACCTAATAAGGATTGTTGAGGTGTTGTGAATGATGCCTTATATTTTGTATCAAGTGTTTCAACATAATGAGATTGTTTTGGGACCAAGTAAGCTCCTTGACTGGTATTATATGTTCTATGTGATGTGGATAAGTTGATCTGAGACCAAACTATCTGATACTGCATGTGTCCTCTATAGGTCTTATTGGTGTCGACCTAATTGGTGTTTCAAAGTTTTGCAGAGGATATAATGATATAAGAACCTATCAAGAAGATGAACTATCTTTAATAAAGACACATTAGAGTTACAATAAGAATAGTAGAATGAATTTTTGTAGGATTATCTATCATATGATAATGTTATAGTCCCTTTGTAGCATAAAATTACTTTTTCAAACTCACTTTCACATTTCATCCTCAACTTATCTAACACCTAATTCTTGTGCATTTTTGTGCTACCACACAAATATATATACAAAGGGACTACAACATCAACATTTAGATGCTCCTTCTACAAAAATTTATGCTTATATTCTTATTGTAGTTCTAATGTATCTTTCTTAGAGATAGTATATCTTCTAAACATGTTCTCATATCATTACATCTTTCTCAGCAAGTCCTTTCTAAGAGTAGTGAGCTTCCTTAGGTAGTAAGCCTTTAAAAAAATATTACAACACATGTTTTATATAGTGTGAGTTAACTATAACTATGTTTATTCTTGCATTGGGTTTTCCACATAAATCTTGGTGTTTCTATGTTGAATGGTGTGGTGCACACTTTCCTTTCAAGTTTTTCATTCAGTAATAGTTTCGTGGTCAAGATAGAAAATGGAATAATTTAATTTTCAAGATTGCCCCTCCTCTCATCACTCTAGTGTGTTCATCATGATGTTGAACAACATTCCTCACATAGGAAGAATTAGAACTAATGATGCACCAAGAATTTCAAAGCACCATTGTAGAATCTATCGATGAAAAACTACTAAGGAATATCACACTACAACATGAATAAGATCAAGATCAAGGAGACAACCACATGAGAATCAACTAGATATGCATAAATTTTAGATTGGTTCATTCTAATCTCAACTAGGGACATGAACCAAGTATCATGATATAGAGTCTTACTTGTTTATTACAAGAAGATTACATCCAAACAAGCATAGAATGATAGTATAATGAAGATTGTGGCACTTTATGATAGTACATTTACAACACAAGTCATACAAGAGATTACATCAATGATGCAACTCTAGAAACATGGTGATGAAGTCACATCAAAAGATATTCCCAAAGTGGTTGACTGTTGAATATGGATCCCATAGGGATGTTACCAAGAAAACAAGAACAACAGGTCCCTAATGGATGTTGTATGGAAGAATAGATGATTGACCAATATGTGCTTGGTAGGTTGTCAAAAAATTGTGTTCCCAAATTTTCTTATTAAAATGAAATTTATTTTTAAAATTTTATTAAAGATTTTTAGAATTTTTTTATTTTTATTAAATAATAAGGGTTTTTTTAGACTTTCCATTTTAGTAATTACAATTGCCACAATTGGGCTATAATAAATTTAAATCACTATACAAAAGACCAAACTAAGATATATGCATTACAATTGCAAGAATAAGACAAATAAGTCCATATATTGAAAGAACAAATTTCAATCACAATCACTACATATTGATAGTGTAGACACCTAAAATTTAGCAGGTGTATCTCAAATATTCCAAATTATAAATCTCAGCCAAATGCTTCAAAATATCATCAAATGGACATTAAATCAAGGCAAATCAAACGGACAAAATTCAAATCAATTTAAAAGATCAATTAAATCATGAAATCAATTAATTAAATTCAAGCCTAAAGGGATTAATCAAATTATGCAATTGATTTTTCAATTGTATAAATCAAATCAAAGGGAATCAAATCCAACCCAATCACCCTTCCATGGCTAATTTAATTAAAAGATGGAGTTATTTAATTCCTAATTTCTTTGAGACAACCAACAAACTTTCCCTCCATTTGAAGATGCCTCAAAGCTTTTGACTTAACCAAGCTTTGATCATGATCAACTCACTCGACCCCCTACCCTTGGGAAAATACTATAAATACAAGCAATTTCCTTTGTATTTGGATCCAAGATTTCAAGAGCCAAAGCATCCTTATTATAGGCATATTGATAGCAATATTGAGAGCATATTGAGGCGCATTTGAGAATTTGAGAGAGTTTTTAGCATTTGCATTATCATTTAGTATCATGTTTAGGAGTATTTTCTAATTTTCTTTCATGATCTTGGAGCATTTCTAAGCATTTTAAGCATTCTAGCTAGATTTGAGCATTGA